>JANHGN010019782.1:30233-50414 GCA_024605025.1 Megaceryle maxima | reverse complement strand
GCCACGCCCAGAAACAAGAGACTACAAAAGCCGCGCGTTTTGTAATACGGGCGCGCGCCGCTTGCGGAGCAAAAAGAGTCCTCGGCCGCTCAGCGCTGTTTTACTTGCTGCCTGCCTACTCGAATAAACTAAATTTGGTCTGATTGGCTGTGATCATTTATCGTGTTCCCCGATAACAGCCAAGAGGGTGACATGGCTGGGGGATTTACTGGAGAACCCACAGGAGATTTAAACGCAGCGAAACTGGAAGCGGTGCTCAGACTGTGAACAGTGAGACAGCTGCATTCGTGATTGGTGCATGACCAGTAGTGCGTGTGGGGGATGCGCAAGAGAGTAAATAATAAATAAATAATAATACTTTAAAAAGGGTACGTGCAGGGCTAGAGATGGTTGAGAGCCGGACAAAAACTCCTTCCAGAAAAAATGTGGTGACCCAGACAGAGGCCCGCAGAAGCATGCAGGTGTCCAGGCCTCTGGCTGCAGAGAATGCTGGAGCCTGGCACTGCTAGGGGAGAGTGATGGGGATAACAGCTGTGTCCGCTGGGACCAGAAGAATGATCTGCTCAGCCTGGTGGCTGAGCTAAAGGAGGAGGTTGAAAGGCAGAGAACAATAAGGGAATGTGAAAGGGAGATAGACTGGTGGAGTCAGGTCCTACCATCCTTGAGGATAGGGCAGCAGGTGGAGGAAGGCTCCACTAGAAGGAGAGGAAGCTCTCCTCCTTGTCACCAGGTAAAAGAAGGGAACCTAAGAAATGAGGGAGAATGGAAACAGGTCCCTGCTCATGGAGGCAGGCAAATCCCCTCCTGGCCTCCCTCCCCTTCCCGGTTGCCCTTGCACAACAGGTTTGGGGCTCTGGAAATTGAGGGACAGATAAATGATGATGGAGATGAAGGTCCATCAGGGGAGTCACCCAAGTCAGTCTCCCCCATGCATTAGGACCAGCTCTAACAAGAAATAAAGGAGGGTAATTGTAGTTGGCAACTCCCTTCTGAGAGGAACTGAGAGCCCCATATGCTGGCCAGATCCACACCATAGGGAAGTCTGCTGCCTCCCTGGGGCCAGGGTCAAAGATATTACTGGGGAACTCTCTGGTCTGGTACAGCCATTGGACTATTACTCTCTATTGATTATCCAGGTTGGTAATGATGATGTTATGGAGAGAAACCTGAAAACAATTAAAAGAGACTTCAGGGCCCTGGGGACATAGCTTGAGGGCTTGGGAGCCCAGGTGTTGTTCTTTTCAATCCCTTCAGTAGCAGGGAAGAATACTGACAGGGGAAGGAAGACCCACCTGAGGAACATGTGGCTGAGAGGCTGGTGCCACCAACAGAATTTTGGGGTTTTTGAGCACCAGGAGCTTTACGCTGCATGGGGTCTGTGGGCGACAGACGGAGTTCATCTGTCTCAGAGGGGGAAAAAGAGTCCTTGTGCATGAGCTGGATGGGCTTAATGAAAGGGCTTTAAACTAGGTCTGAAGGAGAAAGGGGATAAAACTGGTCCCACTAGAGTTGAGCCAAAGGGTGGCAGACTGTTGTTAGGAATTAAGTCGTTAGCCCAGCTCAAGTGCTTTTACACTAATGCACCCAGTATGGGAAACAAGCAGGAGGAGCTGGAGGCCATTGTGCACCACAACTGCTATGATGTAGTCACCATTACAGAAACATGAGTGGAGTGCTGCAATGGATGGCTATAGCTCTACAAATCGAATAGGCAAGATAGAAAGGGTGGTGGGGTGGGTGACTCTCTATATTAGGGAGAGTTTTGATGGCATGGAGGTCAACAACTGTGATGGACCAGACAAATGTTTATGAGTAAAGATGAAGCAAGCCAGTTAGGTGGATATCCTGTTGAGAGTCTGTTATAGACCACTGTCAGAGATGGTGTCAAAGACCGTGAGTTGTTTGTCTCAACACTGCTGCACTGGAGTGGGTAGACATCGAGGCACAGACTGAATGACAATTGAACCACACAGTTAGACGTTCCTGTTTTCTTACAGACTTGCTAAAACTGAGAAGTTCTTGTTTTCTTCTGAGAACCACAACCTAACCCCCTGCTGCCTATGCCAGACCCTGACCTTGGTGAGAGAAGACCATGTGGCTGCCAGCTCCCATGAAGGCTGAAATCGTTTGCTTCACCTCACCAAAAAGCTCAGTGAAAAAATGGATCGCATGTATGTGTTTGTACCAATTTATTATGCAGCCTTAACCTTGTTAGCTATTGCTTTGTTTATTCTTACAATAGTTGTTTTTTGTCCATGTCAGTGTATGTCCTATGAATGTCCATGCGGAGAATTACCCCCTTCATCTGATCCCCTGCCCACTGCAGACAGATCTATAAAATGTATTTAGTTTTATAAGGTTAATAGTTATGGTTAATTGAAGTTATTGTTAAGTAGTTATAATATTGTTAAAAGGTTGGTGTTCAAGATATTTCTATCCCTTTCTCTCTTCTCTTTCTCTATTTCTATCACCCATGCCACCATGGAGAATCATCTCTGATACAGCAATGTTAAGCCACAGGGTGGTGTCAGAGATAGTGTCAAAGACTGTGTTGTTTGTCTCAACATTGCTGCACTGGAGTGGGTAGACATCAAAGCAAGAGACTGAATGACAACTGAACCATATGGTTAGACATTCCTGCTTTCTTACAAACTTGCTATAACTGAGGTTAGAAGTTCCTGTTTTCTTCCAAGAACCACAACCTAACCCCCTGTGTGTGCACCCAGGCCCAGGGTTTGGAAGACAAAGGGGTCCGGAGATCCCTGAAGAGGTGGTATTTGGCATGCATACCCCTGTCAGGTGGTAGATGTGGTCATGCAAAACACCTCCTGGAATATGCTAAGTAGTTCTTCGAAAAAGGATGAATATTCAACAGGATGACACAATAAAAGAGCAGGAACAACCAGTATTAATGAAACGTTCTCCCACTGGATGTGAACACAATTTGGACTGACAGGATGTCACAGATCTGTGATGGTAGGTATTGCAACTGACACTTTTCTACCTTTCTTTCCTTCTCTCTCTTCACTTTGTGAACTTCTTGTTGGGCAAATGAAGTCACCTGGCATTTGACTGTTTTGAGTCATATTCTCAAGAACAGAATTAAGATCAAAACCTCACTCTGGTCTATGACTGGTGCATGACAACCACCCAACCAGGATGAAGAAGTTGATGAATTGTTCTATAGGAAACAGGCACAAGCCACAAAATTGCAAGCCCTTGTTCTTCTGGGGGGCCTCAACTTACCAGACATCTGCTGGAAATATAACACAGCAGACAGGAAACAGTCCAGGAGGCTCCTGGATTGTGTGGAAGATAACTTCCTAACTCAGCTGGTAAGTGAGCCCACCAGGGGAGGTGCCTTGCTGGGCTTGTTGGTTACAAATAGAGGTCATCTGGATGATGTGGTGGTCGGAGGCTGTCTTGGGCTTAGTGACCATGTAATGACAGAGTTCTCAATTCTTGGCCAAATGGGGGGGTGAGGCAGCAAAATTATTACCATGTCTTCCGAAGAGCAGACTTCAACCTGTTTAGAACACTGGCTGAGAAAGTCCCTGGGGGTACAGTCTTAGAGAGCAAAGGGGTCCAGGAAGGCTGGACTTTTTCAAGAAGGAGCTCTTAATGGCACAGGAGCAGGCTGTCCCCATGTGTCCTAATACAAACTGGCAGGAAAAATTACCAGACTGGTTGAACAGGAAGTTTTTGCTGGGACTTAGGAGAAAGAGGAGTCTACCACCTTTGAAAGAAGGGGCAGGCTACTCACGAAGAGTATAGGGATTTAGTTAGGTCGTGTAGAAAGAACATTAGTAGGGCAAAAGCTCAGCTAGAACTCAGCCTGGCCACCGCTGCAAGAGATAATAAAAAGTGTTTTTACAAATATATAAACAACAAAAAAAGAACCAGGGAGAATCTCCACCCTTTATTGGATGTGACGGGGAACATTGTTACCAAGGCTGAGGAAAAAGCTGAGATACTTCATGCCTTCTTTGCCTCAGTCTTTAATAGTCAGACCTGTTATCCTCATGGTTTTCAGTCCCCTGAGCTGGAAGATAGGGATGGAGATCAGAATAATTCCCTTGCAATCCAGGAAATAGTAGGGAAAGACCTGCTAAGCCAACTGGACACCCATAAATCTATGGGGCCAGATGGGATCCACCCAAGGGAGCTGGTGGAAGAACTTACCAAGCCTCCCTCCATCATTTATCAGCAATCCTTGTCAACTGGGGAAGTCCCAGATGACTGGAGACTTGCCACCATAACACCCATCTACAAAAAGGGAAGGATGGAGTATCCAGGGAACTACAGGCCTGTCAGCCTGACCTCGGTACCGGGGAAGATTATGGAACAGTTTTCATCTTGGGGATGATCATGTGGCAAGTACAGGACAGTGGGGGGATCAGGTCCAGCCAATACAGGTTCATGAAAGGCAAATCCTGTTTAACTAACACTCCTTCTGTGAGAGTGGATGAGGGAAGAGCAGTGGATGTTGTCTACCTGGACTTCAGTAAGGCATCTGACACCATTTCCCACAGCATTCTGCTGGAGAAGCTGGCGGCTCATGGCTTGGACAGGCAGATTCTTTGCTGGGTTAGATACTGGCTGGATGGCTGGGCCCAGAGAGTGTTGGTAAATGGAGTTAAGTCCAGTTGGTGACCAGTCACAAGTGGTGTCCCTCAGGGCTCAATTTTGGGACAAATCTTGCTTAATATCTTTATCGATGACCTGGATGAGGGGATTGAATGTGCCCTCAGTAAATTTGCAGATGACATAAAAATGAATTGGAAGTGTCGATCTGCTGGAATGTAGGAAGGCTCTGCAGAGGGATTGGGACAGGTTGTTTAATGGGCTGAGATCAATGGGATGAGGTTTAACAAGGCCAAGTGCTGGGGTCATGCACTTCGGTCACAACAACCCCAGGCAATGCTACAGGCTTGGGGAGGAGTGGCTGGAAAGCTGCCTGGCAGAAAGGGTCCTAGGGGTGTTGGTTGACAGCCAGCTGAATATGAACCAGAAGTGTGCCCAGGTGGCCAAGAAAAGTCAACGGCATCCTGGCCTGGATCAGAACAGTATGACCAGCAGGAATAGGGAGGTGATTATGCCCCTGTACTCGGCACTCGTGAGACCGCACCTTGAGTACTGCGTCCAGTTTTGGGCACCACAGTACAAGAAGGACATGGAGGTCCTGGAGCAGGTCCAAAGAGGAGCAACAAAGGTGGTGAGGAGAGGCTGAAGGAACTGGGGTTGTTTAGTCTAGAGAAGAGGAGACTGAGAGGAGACCTTATTGCTCTGTACAAGTACCTAAAAGGAGGTTGTAGTGAGGCTGGTGTCGGTCTCTTCTCTGAAATTTCTAATGATATGATGAGAGGAAATGGCCTCAAGTTGTGTCAGGGGAGGTTTAGATAGGATATTAGGAAGAAATTCTTCACTGAGAGAGTGGTTGGGCACTGGAACAGACTACCCAGGGAAGTGGGTAACACCTCCCTGGAGGTGTTTAAAAAATGAGTAGACATTTTTTAATGTCTTGAGGCTATTGTCTAGTGGATAGAGAGATGTTAGGGTGAAGATTGGACTTGATCCTAGAGTTCCTTTCAAACCATAATGATTCTCTGATTTCTATGTCCCATATGAGGATAACTGTCCTTCTAAGAGGCTTGAGCACTGACATAAAAACCCCATAAAGATTCCATTTAAAAAATGATGCTATTAAAAGGTTAAAATCTTGGATGTAAAAATTAACTGACAGGAATCTTTTCTGCTTCCTTTAAGAGCTTTTTTGTCTGATACAGTTAATTTGTTACTATAAAAGTCATCTTTGTTATCATCAGTGACAAAACTTCCTTTTCTTATTATCCCAAAATAATATTATAGGGATCATATCTATGACTGAGTTTTAAAACTAAGTATTCATCCCAAAGGATGATTGCTTGATTGATCATCAGAAGACTTACTCCTGAGGCTTTATCTGCCATAAGGTCTTCATTACAAGGAAGGAAGACCTTAATTCCTGAGACCATGGTAGTTATGAAAGCAGAACTTGAGCAGCACAGAAGATATAAGCAAATTAGAGCAGTGCTTAAGGAGTTCAGGCACCTGTGTCCAGCACCAGTCACCATCTGAGTGGGCAGATATGAAGCTCTAAAAACTTGTCAAGTCTAAATGTAGCAGTAGCTATGAACAAAATGACGTGAAAAAGAGGTATGAGATTATTCAGAAAAATTAAAGCAGCAAGAAACACTGAAACAGTTCTCGTGTTTCTAAAACTGAAATTGTCTATAAATGCATAAAGGGAATGTTTCTTTTCTCAGTGCTTCTCTATGCAACATTGTATATTACCTCATATTTGGTAGATACTCAAACTGGAAGAGGGTAGATTCAGATTAGAAATTAGTAAGAAGTTATTCACTGAGAACATGGTGAGACACTGGCATAGGTTGCCCAGGAAGTTGTGGATGCTCCATCCCTGGATGTGTTCAAGACCAGGTTGTATGTGGCTTTGAGCCATGTGGTCTGGTGGGAGGTGTCCCTGCCCATGGCAAGGGGATTGGAAGTAGATGGTCCCTTCCAACCCAAATTAATTCTATGATTCTGTTCTGTGGTGTTAGTATAAACATTGCAAATTCACCCCATTAAAAATGTTCAGGGTGAATCATTGCTTCTCAAGACATGGGCTAAGATCTTTACATACTTTTTGCATCCTTTGTACTCTACATGTAAAGTGAAGAAAATATAGGATGCTAGTTTCAAAAAGACAGTGTCTGTGGTGTTTCAACATCTCAATTTTTGACAACAAAAATGCTTAGGTATTCATCAGGTCAAACCAGTTGTTTCATCTGTCTGATTTCTGACACTGACCAATGCTGGATATTTCAGAGAAATGCATAAATTGCAATATGTAAAATAGTTGCAGTAGCTAAATTAATAAAATCTGTACAATTTAAATTTAAACAAAAAGAGGAACGTTTAGTTCCCAGTCAGTTGCTAATCAGCTGAAACAAAACGTCTAAAGAGTCAGAGATCACAAGTTGTGGCAAGTGTTGTTACATACTGTTATTTCCCCTCATTTGAATGTCATTGTTATTCCAAACCTTTTGATTTGTTAACACCAGAAAACATTGGATATAAGCAAATGTTCTTAAGCACAGTCACAGGGTCCTCAGTTAGTAACAATAACATCTTACTCTTTAGTGGTAACTACATGGTTCAAGAACCAAAAATGTTTAGTCAACAATATATTAATACTGCAAAATTGCAGAATACGAAATATAAAAACTTCTCAAAACTTTCATAAAATCTATTAGTATGCAGAGCATTACTTTTTTTTTTTCAGCATTGCTGTATGTTAAGCTTGTAAATAACATTGAGTAATTCTATTCCAGACATGTCAGATAGAACAACATCTAAAAGCAATTATGAATTACAGATATCAGAAAAATTGTAGGAATTCTTAGAAACAGCAGTCAAAATATTCAGAAGTTGAGGTAATCTATTTGTTTACATAACATATATTTAAAAATATTTCATAAATGTGTATGAAATTAAATGCATCTGGAAAAAACCCCATTCTTTCCTATAATAGATGGCAGATAATTCACACCAGTATCTTTGTGAATAACATACTCATTTCTATTTTCCAGAACAAGGGATTAGTCTAGTTTTATGACATAACATTCACTACTTGTCTTTCCTACACATACCTTATCTGTGAGTTACTACCAGATGTTTAATCTTTCTTTCCATTTTGTTCCAACTATGTGAGAGTTTGTTTTGAATGAATTCCATTACTGCAGCTATCATAATGCTCTGTTCTTCTAAAAAAAAAGCCTTAATTAAGTTCTTTAGTTGTAATTTTATCTCTGGCAGGTGCTTCTGTCATTAAAAAACCCAGGTTGGTTGGTTTCTTAAAAATTCCAACTTAATAATTTACAGTGTCTATGTAATAGCTGCAGAGGGAGAAGAAAGAGAAAAGAAATAAAATGTGGAAGGGAGGAGAGGAGACTGGAAGGATGAAGAGAGGAGAAAGGAATGCTAAGGAGATGTGAGTGTGGAGTGTTAAGAGGAGGAGAGAACAGGGGAAGGCTAAGGAAAGGTGTGGAGGAAGGAAAAGGAGAAGAGATGGGAAGGCTAAGAAAAAAAAAAGGGGGGGGGGGCAAGGGGAAAAAAAATAGGCAAAAATAAAAGCAAAAAGGAAAAGGCAACCTTTAATTACCAGTCACATCTCTGGAAAAATAGATTTCATGCTCACAGATATAAAAGACAATGATGGTGCAGACTACAATGATACCTATAACTTTTTTTCTCTTTGAGTCATCACTGAATTTGAGTTCCATATAATTCCAGATAATGTCTTTTTGACAATTCAGTACTGGCTTTCTAAAAAGTTTGACATCCCCTTGGTTTGATTTTAGCAATCTAAAAGTATTAAAAATTATTTGTGAAGCTTGGGTGGTACACGCTAGACAAATAAATGCGTTGGTGTTATAAAGAATCTTATTTTTGGAGACTCTTAGCTGGATGTTGACCTATCTAAAATACATATAGCATGAAGACCTTGTAACTTTCTACAACTCCCTGAAAGGAGGTTGTAGTGAGTTGGGGGTCAGTCTCTTCTCCCAGGTAATGAGTGATAAGACAAGAGGAGTTTTAAGTTGAACATTAGCAAAAACTTCTTCAGTGAAAGGGTTGTCAAACCCTGGAACAGGCTTTCCAGGGAGATGACATAGTCACCATCCCTGGATGTATTTAAAAGACATGTAGATCCGGTGCTGAGGGACATGGTTTAGTGGTGGGTTTGGCAGTGTTAATGGTTGGACTCAATGATCCTGAACATCTTTTCCAACCAAAATGATTTTATGATTCTAAGACCTATTTGTGGAACTTACATTGTCTGTCTTGGAGCTGGACATGCTACAGACTGCTTGATTTAAAATACAAGGTGAAATGTCTTATAATATTGGCTTAAAAAAGTTAAATAACATTTCATAGTCTGGAGCTTCTCAAAGGAATCAGATGAGCAGCATCCAGTTTCCAAACAGGCAAACCTATTTGAAGAAACTGAAACAGATTGTCACTTGCAAGGTATCATCTGCACAATGCAGAACCTATGAAAAAGGGAGACAGACTGGTCTCAGTTCATAGAAGAGTTGCATATGAAAACCAAGGATACAGAGTGAAGCTTGGGGAAGAAAGAAGGGAGCACTTGGGTTTCAAATTCCCCCCTGTGAAGATGAGATCTGCCATCTCAAATCACAGAGGCTGAGAACATCAAAGACTGTGGGTATCTGAGCCTGCTGGTAGCAAAAAAGTCATGGTATCCTTTAGCCAAGACTCAAATAGCATGTTGGATGTTAAGTATACTTTGCAACTGTTAATAAAGTACCTAGTAGGTAGATAAATGTTTGTCTGAAGTTTTAAAATCTGATTGGTGTTTCAGTCTCAAAATACTCCCACCATAGCAATTCCCAATTCATGGCAGTCCGAACTGGTTATAGTCAGCTGTATTTAATTTCAGAGACAGCTGCATTCACCAATTGCTGCTCTAGACAGTTATATACTTTAAAAGTCCTGTAGAATACCACCTGGAAAATATTCAGGAAAATCTGGACCAATAATATGGAAAAATTCACACAGCAAAGTGAACACTGTATTTTTTTCTCTTATCCTTTTCTACTATTTTCCCATATCTATTAAAACATATGAGGAATTCCTCATAAAACAAATAAATGCTTATTTTTATTAAAAATACATAAATTAATCTAATTATAAGTATAAAGTTGCTATTCAGACAAAATTTTACATTATGGGTTTCTTGGAAAAGAAAAAAATCATTGCTGAGGTAACACAGTAGATGATTTAGAAGCAATTAGGAGAAAAAAAAAAAAAAAAAAAAAAGTTAATTAAATCTGTCCGGAGACTCCTGACACAGATGAGCAGCTGTTGCCTGTTCAACCATTCTGGCTGACCAAACAGAGACTTAAATTTCTTTGGAGTATTAATTGATTGGAGATTGTAAATTTTTACTATCCTTTTCTACATGACTCATTCTCAAAGACCCAAGCCCAAGATAAGTCCTTACAAAAAAATATAAACAAAAATTACTTTCTTTCAACCATAAAAAAATATTAAAAACCTGTTAGGTTTTTTTTGGCTAAGAGCCAAATGAGGATCTAATAAGGTAATCCAAACTAGCCTTTTAATCAGGAGTGAATATCAGCTGCATAGTAGTTTCCAGCTTTTATCTGCAAAACAAATCTGTTTGTCTCCTCTCCAGCTGTATTGGCACCTAATCATCTCTGACAGGGAGAGCTACAAAAGTCAAACTGCATATCTGAGCTTAGGAGATCCAATGCTGCCTCAGCTCGCTACAGAAACAGTGGCAGGGTGCAAAGACTATCTGGAGACTCTACCAAATTAAGATGCAATTATCTGATCTGGCAGTTGCATATTACCATTAATTAGATTGAAGCAAATCCTGTGTTGAGGGTCATGGCATATGTATCTTATTTAACATGCCTTTCTTTCCTAAGAAAGCTGAAAAGTGCTGGGAAGCATACAGAATGAAGAAAGAGGCTTTCTCTATAAGAAAGGTAAATTCCAAAAGCAGTGCTACAGAGAGCTGGATATTTGTCAAATATTGACTGACAATAGCCAAATTGCTCAAAAAGTAAAACACTGCAAAAGCAAAACACAGTCTCCAAATTGATTTAATATTGAACTAACTTTGGGATAAAATTTTTATTCTCATATGGCTCATATCCCAAATGCTCTCATTACTTAATAAGATAACAGTTAATGGCAGTAGCTCGTAAAATGTCAGATTTTTAGATAAATTTATGACTGGGTAGTAGTTGGCATGAAATTGCAGCCTTTTTTGTCTCAGCTTCAAATACAGCCTCATTAGTTAAAACCTGAAGTTGATATGGATGGTATTTCACTTACTGGAGAGCAAAGTTGTCAAACTCAGTCAGCTTTCCATCGGACTTTGTACTGGAGACAAATAGTCCCAGTTGGTGCTAACTGGCATCCTTACAGACAACATGAGGAGAAACTACAACTATGCTGGCTGCAGAGACAGTAAAATCACCTTGAAGTCAGTTTTCGTCTGAAAAAGCCAAGGACAAGAGCAGGAGTAAGTAACAGTGCAAAGGTTTATTCTGATGTTTCTTAATAGGTCCATAAGACCTAACTGGGAGTTTGACTAATGCTTATCCAAATTATGCTTACAGTTACAGTTAATTATTTTGAATTTCATGACACATATAAGTATGTACAACCCAGAAGACTAATCATAAGATAAAGAGGGCTGAAAGTGCTATTTGACATTCATTCTGCCCATCACACAAAGTAAAGCTAAAATAACTATCAGTTTTGTGATCTGTTGAATAATCTGTATCTCTCAAAAATACAGTGAAATACAGGAGCATGTTGTTAAATGTCTATATTCATTTAATGAAGGATTTTTATGGTGTTTTTTGTTAATCCTTTGAGTTTTAGCAATGCTAAATTCACTTGGATGTTGGGTGAGTAATGAGTCAATAAGTATTAAAAATTCTACTTGCAAATCCATTTCCTAGTTTGCACTCAATGAGAGATGCTTTCTTTTGTGGCAAACCTTGGAACAGACAGCTGAGCACACTAGAAGCTGTTTCCTTTCAACACATGTATAATTGCATTAGTTTCAGATGGCTAAACAGGTAGTACAGTGTTTTGAGCAGTCATTTGTGCATTTATGCTAAATTCTGTGTCCAACGTGACATAAAGTAGTGGGCACATTTTTGAGCTGCCAGACAGCTTGCTTCCTGGTGCTTTACTGTATCTTTTAGACAGGAACTGCTGATTAAGAAGAAAATGATGCTTGCTTTTTTCAGATGATTCTGAAGGAATTATAGGATATTTTGGCAATGGCAAATCATATAGCAAAGAGAGTCCAGTGTAAATTACAGATAAAATTGACAAGTTCCACAGTTTGTGGATGAGCTATGAGGCATGGCAGAGCTATCAAATCTCCAGCTTCATGAAGGACTGGGTGGTTTTGGTTGTTTTTGTTTGTTTGGGTTGATTTGTTTTTTAATGTATTCTGCAAATTCATTTAGTTTTTGTATTTAATGAAGATTTTCATTTACTAAAGGCTATTGTTTCTTATGGAGCCAAATTTGTAATATGCTGCATAGATTTTTATTAATAAAATATGTACATGAGAAAAAAACACTACAGCTGGTACAAATGAGCTCCTGTATATATTCTTTTACTTGTTACTCATGCAGCAATGATTTGCAATTGGGCCAAATGTGCTTAGTGATGTTTTGACATCAACTCATGGTTGCAGGAATGCCAAATATATTTTGTCCAATAAATACATTGAACAAAGCTGTTGTTTTGTAGAAAACTAATACAAAACACATCCATATGCCTGTGTAGTAGTGATTTTTCAGCTTGTTCCAATGATAAGGCAATTTCTGCAGTTCTTAAATTGTTAGTTTAGTGTATTATGTTGTTTGTGCCTATACGTCTCTTCTTTTACAAGTGTCAGAGCTTTTTTTTTTTTTTTCCTTTATCAGTAGGATACTGGTTATGATACAACCTAAATCAGAAAAAATACACCATTTAAAACTTCCTGGAATTTTAATAGATAATTCCCATAAAATTTTCAAGCATTTTTCAGAGCTGCTGTTGTGCACTATGAGAGCAAGAAACAGCTATACACACATACTAGTTATCCCCCTGTTTTAAATAATTATGAATGTTTGATTCTCTATGCAAAGAATCTCAGGAAGTGTGTAAAAAACCAAAACAAAACAAAACCCCAAACAAACAAAAAAAAACCCAAACAGGCAAAAAAACCCACAAACCCAACAAAAATATAAACAAAAACAACAACAAAAACCAACCAAACACTGTATGCAAATCAGTTAGTTCCTGGAGACTGTCCTTTGTGTATATTTCTACTATTTCCAGATTCCTGTCTGGAGTTTTCTCAACCATGTCATATGGATGTTGAGAAATTCTGTTATCTCTAGTGCATTCATCTTATTTATAAATACAACACTTGTGGGGTTTTTTTCTGACAGACAGTCTTAGCAGATCCATGAGTCTTTGGCTTTTTTTTTTTTTTTTTTTTTTTTTTACAGTTGGTAAGAAAGGCAGTAACTCTATGTTTTTTATGCCGTAGTAAAATGTTTATTATTTTTAATTTTATTGTCTTGTATGTTTTTTATTTTAAAATCCAACCATTTGTGGGGTTTTTTTTTTCAGACAGGTTTTGCAGGTCCATGAATTTTTTGGTTTTTTTTTTTTTTTTTTTTTTTTTTTACATATGGGTAGATAGACTGGACCAGTAGGATTTTGAAGCAGTAGTACAATGTTTATCTTTTTTAATTTTTATGCCTTAAAACTATTTTCTGTGATCTGTAAGAAATCTACTGCTGTCCAGAAAACGACATCAATAAATAGGGTCTGTTGTGATGATCCTGTTCAGCAGTGCATTGGTGATGTGCTGACTCATGTGATAATGGAAAAAGTGTCTGTCTTTAATCTCATCCTGGAGCTTGTGATGGCTGCATCCAGCTTACTCTTGACTTCAGGGGATGGATGGCAACATGGTAGCCAAGGCCTATCTGGAATGGTAACCTAGACATCTTGCTGGAATGCAAATATGATTATAAATCAATTATCTTACTCTATAAATGGTGGACATCCAGATATGTGTTACATGAGGAGCTTGACAGCTTCCATCTGCTTGATGTCCTTATTCATCTTTATGGTTAACATGTGCTATACCAATGGATTTAATTGTTCATAGGTAGTATCATAGCATCTTGAAAAAGGATGCTTTATCTCACTCCTTCCCTTCAAAAGCAAACAGGTCCATTCACCAACTGCAAAGTAAAAAAGTCACACAGCAATAGATGCCTCTTTCCTCAAGGTCTGAAATTCTGGAATGAGAAAACTTGAAGATGAAAAGCCCTAAAATAAGAAAAGGAAAATGAAACCTGGAAGTACAATAAAAGTACTAGAAGAGATAATACAAAACCAAATACAAAACCCTAGGAAGAGGATTTAATCATCTGCCAATCAGATGATCTGCACATCAGCAGGCTGCATGCCAGGATCTCCCCTTGAGTAGGGACACCTCTCAAGGTTACTCCTTGAGGCTGGGAGAGTCCTTGCTGCAGCGGATTCTTTATAAGTGATTAATAGTATGCTAAACTTTGAAGTCTTAGTTAAGTGATATAAAAGATGGATTGCACATATCTAATCCTTTATACATAAACCATAGAACAAATCTGTGACTAGGAGGGGATCCTGCTGCACCTAAACTCCTCTTTGAGGAGTTTAGAAAGCCAGGGGTTCCTCTCTGAACCTCATGACTCAACAGAAGGGTTTTCCTGACAGTTTTACCTGACCTTGTCCTTTATGAAGTAAATAATCAAGTGTACCTTGCCATTGAATCTTGGTAAACCACTGTCACATTTACCAGTGATCTTTAACTCACTACTTTATATCCATAAAAGTATATTGTTGCTTTTCTCTTACAAGCAAACTGCATGATTTCATCCTCGACAAATTGGTGTAGTCAGCAGGATAATGGGTAGCATCACTGATTATTTACAGAAGCATGAAATGGATCCAAGTTCCAAATTCTCAGAAGAGCAGCTTGTGACAATTGGCATAATTGGGAAGTTGTTGAAGACCAATTAGAAGTATTTAGGGGCTGCACAAAGGATGGAGATGAGGAGTTATCTTCGAGATGTGGGCTCAAAATGCCCACAAGCAACTCCCCACCTGGGTGGAATTAACGCATAGCATTGTTAACTACAACTGTGAAATGGGCTGGAGCAATGCACCAGCTAAAACACAAAACCTAAAGCCCCAGGGAGGAGATCACAAAGTAAGACCTGTGAACAGGGAAGAGAAACTAGATCAAAGGTAAGCAAATTTTGAAAACCACAAACAGAATGATGTAGAATTGCATTAGCCCTGGGCATTCACAGAGTCAGGACTCAAGGTCAGCCTGCTGGCATTATCTTGAATCTGGCTGAAGCATTCCAGAGACATGGAATTCCAGATAATGGTGAAAGGAAGGAGTGTATTTCAATTCCTGTCACCAATTCCTGGAAAGGGAGAAAACCACTTCCTTCCCCTTCAGGAGGAACTGCAGGGCATGAAGTCAAAAAATGAGAATTGTCCAGAAAGCAATTGGGCCTACCTGTCCGGTAAGTGGAGGCTTAACAGTGGATAAGTGATGGTGGCCCATCCATTTTAATTCCAGTTGGTCCTCCAGGAACATTGGTGAAGTTTTCAATTGATATCACTCCCCTAAGATGTGAAATGTACTGATATATAGATGATACTCTGTTTGGAGGAGCTTCCCCTGAGAAGTAGCAGCACTATGGTGAACACTAAATAAAGCAGAAATTGAGATTCCACCTGGAAAATGTCAGAGACCAAGTAAAGAAGTAAAAATGCTAGGTACTCAGTGGATAGCAAACAGTGCCGAGATTCCTCTAGATACCTTAAGAAAAATAGAAGAACTGCATATTTCCCAATCAAGGAATGAGATACAACAGCTAATGGGAGCTTTAGGATATTGGAGAAACGATGTACCTGAATGTTCTGTTATTTACTTTTATGGAAAGGGAAACCCTGGGAGTTAAGGCTAGAAGATAAAGAGGAGCTCAAAACTGTAACAGAAGAATTAAAAACATATCAGTCACTGGGAGTACTGTCCCTTTGTGATCCTATTATAGCCCAATGGGGTTTTGAGAGTATTGTAACATGTTCCTAACTGTCCCTGAATGGGCCAAAAATACCTATTGTTTGGCTCAACCACATTTAAAGAAACAGAACAAGGTCTGAGGTCCATAGAATTGAGGTCCATGGATTGGCCAGGTCCATGGATTCGGCTGGGTAACTTAAATTTAGATATGAAATCGAATGTTAACAAGCCCACAAAGTGACTCCTTCCAGTCCTTCCTCTATGACTGTTTGGTCTCTAGATCTTGTAAAGTCATCAGGAATAGTGTCTGTCTTTGAAAGATTTTATGATTCTTGCAGTCACGTTGTTTTGTTTAATAGCCTTGGGTCTTGGCTCAGTTTTAAAGGTGAGTCTTGTCATCACACCCGCAGGCACACCTTTATCCTGCAAGGACTTAAAGAGATCAGAAATTATATGTACAGAAATAGGAATTGGCAGGACTGGAATCTGAATTTGTGTAAATCATGAGGAAGTTAATTTATATGAATATCAAAGGCCATGTTATTCACAAAGACAGTTAAACTAAAGTAAACTTGATGTCAAATTACAATCATGTTTAGAATGATTTGCATTAGAAAATTTTTTCTGTAGGTTATGTACAGTACAAAATATTGTTGACAGCAGCATTGCTGCATTGCATGTTTTCTTCAACAAAGATTTAATCAAACTTTAACAGCTCAATTATTAGATACAGACAAGCAGCAGACAGGATTGTTAAATGCTTTCTCTGCAGATACTGTAGATTTCCTTAAAACCTTCAAAATTCATCTGTCTGGCAACATCCAGAGTTTCTTCAGCATCAGGAATGTTAGTAAGCCATGAAATACAGGAAAGAATTAGATATATCCTTTGAAATTATCTTTTAATCTGAGGAAACATGCCACTGCAGCATTGCATAAAGGAATTACATTCAGTGCAAGCAAATTAAGATGCAGCTATCAAACTCCTGTTAATGAAGCTGAAAGCTTTCAAAGTACATTGGTTGTAACTGGAATCAATGGAACTTTTTTCTCACTTATCATTTGGTTTTGTTGTTTCCTTCTCCTTTGCCAACTGGCCACTTTATGAAACAAAATGTGCAGTCAAAGGATTGCTTTTTATTCAGCATACTATTGTAAGGGATTCAGAGTTTTGTCTTGTTCAAACAAGCATCTGTTACCCTTAAAATTCTAAAAAATTCAAAACAATGAAATTATTCTGAAATCCAGGGTAGGATACTTAGCCCTGATACAGTCATCTTGAGATATGCACATCTTAGGGATTTCAAAGCTGCTTTTATTGTGAAACCTCTGTTTTGTTTCTTATAAAATCATTATAGCTATCAAGAGGTGTACAGAGCTATATAAAGAACCAGCATAGCATAGAGTTACCATGTGGGAAGTGGCTGGGGAAAGGTACTTACCAAGAATACTTCCTTGCTCAGAGAATAGCTGGTCATTAAATTGGTGAATAGGGGTTCTTAGTGATGATATGCAGTAGATATGGCAGGCAGTAGTGCATGTCTACCATCTCAATATGGAATAACTAAATAGAATGCAGTAAGGGGCATTCGTGATTAAGTGTAAAATTGTCAGAAACATCTAAATACAACCCATGAATCATCTTCAAAACTGTGGTAAGACACTCTTTCATAATTTTAAAGAAAGACCTAAGTTATTCTCACTCCTCATACTTTTTTCAGTGAAATATTTGTTGCAATCATGTTCTGAGCTAGCAGGAAAGGATCTAAGCCAGCAATACCAGCACAGTGCTCAACATAACCTGATGTATTTGCCACCATTTCTATTTGTACAGTTTCATTGACACACTTGTGCATTGGATTTGTTCAGAGAGTGGCTTGAAAGAAATTTCATCTACTCACAAATATAGCAGGTAGATGCAGTCTCACTTCTGAGCATGAGCTACAGCTTCTTAACATAAATGAGTTGGAGAGATTTAGACTAATATAAAAAATAAGGTTCTGTTTCAGACTTTTGCCATGGAAGTAGACTGGAAATACTGTGAGTTTATACCTTTGTTCATCAGTAATCTGTTGAGTGACAGTAAATGAAAATGCTGTCATTATATGGATTCTAGCGAGACTTCTTCACGAAGTTCTCAGAACTTGACAAACAAAAACAGATGGTAACTTTTCAGTGAAGCATGTAGGAAAAATAGGGTTTTCTTATGATTCATGTGCATCAATTTCTCTGGAGTTACAGTTCAACAAATAATCTTCTTTGCTTCCTTTATTATTTGATTATTTTTTTAATTGTTGTTGTTGGGATTTTTTTTTTTTTAAGTAAACCATCAGTACTAACCTTATTAACAGGGTGTCTGTAACAGTTTAGTGTGTTGTCAAGGAAAATCACGTTTGTAACCCACAAATATTCACAGTACTCTTTGATAACCATGTCATTCATGGTCAAGAATTCTGATGTTTTGCTTTATCCTGAATGCTAAAGAGTAGATTATTAGCCATGTGTTTCAAGAAATGAAGAGAAAAGTAGGAAGGAAAGGAAATATCATTTAGTGCCTAGGTTTCCTAATTCTGCTTAGAACTTGTTCAGTTTCAGAACCAAACATGTGAGCCATTATTCCACATTTCTTTCATCTGCAGTCCGTCCATATTAACCAATATTATAACCAATTATTGATATGTTTAACTGTGATTTTTATCTGTGCACAACTTGTTGAGATTTGTGCAATTCACCATACTCTCTCCTCTGTCATGTTGATAACCTATACAAACTAAAAGTTGCTATTTCTGCATATTCTACTTCTGTATGTTTTTGTTTTGTTTAGTTTTCTTGATTGAGAGAATGGAAAGCTACATGGTGCATTGCTGCATCTCAATGGAAAGTGATTGCTGTCCAGAGTTTGAAAGACAACATAGCAGAATTAAAAACACATAAAAAATGCTGACATGCTGAGATAATTACTTCTGGTAGAGCACAGATTTAATACTTTTATGTTACGTAAAACTTATAATTTAACATATATATTCATATGCATAATACATGTCACTGAGCTGGTTTCCAGGCTCTCGGATAGCGACCTCTTACAGTCTTTTACACTAAACAAAAAAGGGAAAAAATAATCTTATATGATCTCTTTTAGTTACAAAGCAAACCCACTTCTCCATTTGATATTGCACAAATACAGATCTGTCAAAAAAAATATGCCAAACATATTTCTGCAAAAATATTTAATTCTAATACTGCATTATTGGAAGTAAGAGGCACTGGAGATTTTAACAGGCCAAATGGTGGTTTTGAATGCCAAATGGAAACATTTTCCTGAAAGAAATGTTGATATGATAAATAGTAACTTCTAAAGAACATGACTTAAGTGGTTGGTTCATCCTAACATGATAGTTCTGCCAGAATGAAGGATCATATATTCTTCCTTTACTGAAGGGAAAGCCTTTTTCAGCATGGTCTAGAAAACAAGGGAGATTCACGAGTTTTTAACAATTTCCATTAAACCGTGGCATGCCCATTGGTGGGTGAAAGCAGGTCTTCTTCCTTCTGTATTTTTATGAATATGCCAGTGCGTATAGTGAGAGCGATCATTCAACAAATACAATTTCATGTAGCTTTATGGTGGCTTCTTTGTTTTCAGAACTCACAGCAGTGATAAGATTTCAGATCTTTTCCAAAGTAATAGGAATGGGCCATGGTTCTGTGGTTGTTTCTAAGTAACCTTTTCAGATTCACATCTCTTTTCTATCTGATTAATCCATGAACTTTCCTCTGACTCAAACAGTGGCAAACCCTGCAGAATGACTTCAAAAATAGAATAAACTGTAAAATCCTTGATTAACCGTAATAATAAAATGAAAATATCTGAAGTGTTATATTACCTATACTAAGCACATTCAGACCAGTTTGTCTTACTGACCAGGGACTGAGAAGAATCAAAAACCTCTTTTCACAAGTTGTTAAATTCACAACAGAAAAGAAGCCTCAAATAACATCTATTTATATATAAAAGTAGGAGTGAAGGTGTGCATGTCCTATCTGTAGGACTAATTTTCACTCATGGTCGATGAAATGCTGTAAAGTATAGAACAAGAATGGGTTGGTTTTTGCATACATTGCTTCTATGTTTCTTTTAATCCAACCCAAGATCAGGAGGAATAGAAAGATGACTTAGGAAAAAAACTTTTCCTCTCCTTAGCATTTGTAATTTGGAGTAACAAACTCAATTTTCTTTATAAATTCTGATGTCATTAAAAACCACCAGTGCATTTAGATGGAGCTGACCAAAATTTTAAAAAATAATAATTTTTAAAGTTTGATATTCAAAAAATGAGTTAATATACCCTGCATTACTGTATGTTCCCTGCTTTTCTGTGTATCAGTTGCTCTTATATTGTCTGTTTTATATCTTCCAGAACAAAACAGACTATTTAATCTTCATACCTCCCTCCCACGGCCCCCCACCCC
>JANHGN010019782.1:0-22189 GCA_024605025.1 Megaceryle maxima | reverse complement strand
GATGAGGGGTAATGGTTTTAAATTAGAAAGGAGTGGATTTAGATTAGAAATAAGGAGGAAGTTCTTTACCATGAGAGCGGTGGAGCACTGGAACAGGTTGCCCAGGGCGGTGGTTGAAGCCCCATTCCTGGAGATATTCAAGGTGGGGCTTGACAGAGCTCTGAGCAACCTGCTCTAGTTAAGGATGTCCCTGCTGTCAGCAGGGGGGTGGGACTAGATGACCTCTAGAGGTCAGATGTTTCTATGTTTCTATTCGTGGTGAAACATTACTGAATTTGATGATTGTTTATTCACAAATAGGTTAATCAAGCAGGATGTTGTGTTGTGTTGTTTTGTTTGGTTTTTTTTCCTGTTTGTTTTGGGTTTTTTTGTTTGTTTTGTGTGTTGTTTTTTTTTCCCAAATCCAAATATGACAAGGCATGTGGGACCTTTTCTGAGTCTCACATATGTGTAAACAAGGAAGATATGTGTCCTCTGTTTGCTTTATCTTCCACCACTCACACTGAAAAATGAATGTCCAGAGATATTTAAAAGATGCACTCATGAGAAATGCAGGATTATTTTCAATATTTAATTACCCATATTGAGCTAAGAGTTCTAGGATTGGCTTTTTAAAAAATCTGAGATCCAAGAAAAATTAGGAATTAACCAATTAGCAGTTACCTAAGAATAGAATAATCTAAAACATAACATAACTTAGTCTTTTTGCAAGCTATAAACATCTGTTGTAATCATAATTACTGTAAATTTCTGAATGTAGGAATATGAGCAACACTGAGCAACACTATCAGAATAGGTTTGTATTTCAAATTATGGTAAATTTATGTGTAAACTGCTTACCAGACTAGAGTTATAATGAGGTACTTTTTGAAAGACGCACACAGTCCTAGTACTAATAAATTCTATTTCCAGACTTCCTATGCCAAAGAACAAACAAAACAAATGCTATCCCACAGTGATCGAAATAAACAGCTTTCACTTTATACGAGGCCATTTTCTAAAGTCAGGATGTTCTTCAGCTTATCATATAGAAAATACTTAGTGTTTATATGCACATATATAAGCCTGACATGAAATATGAAAGGTAAAATGGTATTCCTCAGAGGTCACTATTGGGACTGGTGTTATTTAACATCGTTGTTGGTGACATGGACAGTGGGATCGAGTGCACTCTCAGCAGGTTTGCAACATCAAGCTGTGTGGTGCAGTTGACACACTAGAAGGGAGGGATGCCATCCAGAGAGACCCTGACTGGCTTAAGAGGTGGGCCTGTGACAACCCTGTGAAGTTCAACTAAGCCAAGTGCAATGTCCTGCACCTGGGTTGGGGCAATCCCATGCACAAATACAATCTGGGCAATAAGTGGATTGATAAGCATTTAAAGAGGACCTACAAGAAAGCTGGGGAGGGACTTTTTACAAGGGCATGAAATGATATAATGAGGGGTAACGGCTTTAAACTGGAAGAGGGTAGATTTAGATTAGATGTAAGGAAGAAATTCTTCACTGTGAGGGTGATGAGACACTGGAACAGATTGACCAGAGAATTTGTGAATGCTCCACCCCTGGAAGTGTTCAAGGCCAGGCTGGATGGGGCTTTGAGCAACCTGGTTGAGTGGGATGTGTTCATGCCCATGTCAGGGGGGTTGGAACTAGATGTTCTTTAAGGTCCCTTCCAACCCAAACCATAATATGATTCTATAAAAAAAATCTACATAAATTACCCATACAGTCAAGACAGTGAAGAATGGAAATAATTTCTCCCTAGATGAGTAAAATATAGAAATTTGCTAAACAGGATAAAAATGATAACTCTGTGAAAAAGATGGAAACAAAGACACCAAATCATCAAGATAGATAGATAGGTAACTGACACCATGAGCAGCAAAAAAACCAAACAAACTGTAAGTATTTTTATTATTCAGTATAGAACTATTATTACTTTTACCCTCAAAAACAATGAAGATACAGAATCCAGACACTGTAGCACAATATGGGATTATCTTTATGTGGGTTATATGGAGTTATTCCCAACTGCACATCAGTTTACTGTGCCTGCTCACTATAATCACTGCTAAACAAGAAAGGAGGCTGAGATTTAGTGGAGGGTAGACCAGTGATTTTTTTAAGTCTGTAGCTGGCTACAAACCTGCTAGAATCAGAGCTGTAATACTGTCTGCTCGCCATAAGGAGAAAGACCTGGCCCTTTGGTGAAGTGAGGAAAGGGGGCCTTCAGAAATGTTGAGCTTTGTACATGGATCCTGAAAAAATTAGTTTTTTGTTGAGTTTCAGGGTTTCTATTGTGTAAATCGATACAGGTGGATGGTTTTCTGTCTCTCTGGGACTCTGCAGTGGTCTATTTATATCTAAAGGAGAGAAAAGCTTTTTGAAGTCAAAGAGGAGGATTGGCAGCTTAATCTCGGTAAAATGTCTCTGAGGGGAAAAGCTGCCCAGTAGGTGAAATAGTTAAAGGGCTTCACTTCTTATGGTTATGGTTTTAGTTAAAACTTTTATGTACAAGTGTTTGAATTTCCTTATAAGCTTTACTACCTAGGCAACTGGACTAAGAAAAAGTTCTGAGACTTCTCTTCAATTAGAGGTAATTGAGGCAGACTGATTCACACCTCCTGGTGTAGCAGATTCTGGAAGGCATTCTTCTAAGGCTGTAACAGAAATTTAGTTGATTTAGGAGCAGCAGAAGGAAGCTGGGTTTTTTTTATATAAGTTATTTTTAAATAGAACTTGGGCCAAAGAAGAAAATAAGTATTTTTGACTAGTGAACACTTCCAAACCGCATGTTGCCACTAGATCTTGTGGTAGTTGCTTGCATTTTGATTGCTTCTCTGAGCTGCATTGTAGCATTGTGATAACTCAAAGATGACCAATCCTTGCAAAGAGTTGAAACCAATCATACATTGTGATAATTAAAATCCTCATCTTAAGTACTTGCATAGTAGTGCAAACATCTAGTAACAGTGCTTGCTTTCTGTTTGCTAAAATCTCATCCATTAAATGGAGGATGAAGAAAGAAAAGTAACTGATGGCTATTAACTGAAGAGTGGCTGGCAATCCTCATCTGCATCAGGTGTTCTGTGAAGGCACTTTCACAGAATTTAGGAAAAATAAGTTAGGAAAAATTTAAGGGAATGTTAGGGAAATCCTGATTATCCTTTCCTGTCACAGATGAGTAACTTGTCTTGCCAAATGCATGTAGCTGAAAATGGGAGTCATGACTTTCAAATGTATCGTCCAGGTAGTAAATCAAAACAGAAATACCTTTTTTTTCTTTTTTTTTTTTTTTTTTTTTTCATTTACCCTATAAACATATAGCATTGTGACTACAGGAAAAAATGCATTCCTTTTGACCTAGTAAGTTTTATAAAGCAGAGCTGGATCCTAAATTTCACTACAATGCTACAGTACTAACTGCAGATAAATTATATTGCACCAGAAGGAAAATGGTAAGTTGACTGTAGGGGCAATGAGCCATGTTTAGTATCTGAGCCCCAGGGATGAGTTCCTAGAACACCAGCTTGTCCCTGTTGATGATATTGATGATATGAAGATAAAATTCTGGATTAATGCCAAATCTAGCACACCTACTGTTGTAAAGTTTGCACTTGGTAGAACAGAAAAAAATCTATATTCACTGACTCTAAACAAACACTCCTTTCATGCTAAGTAAATAGCAGAAAGATTACTGGGTTTATTAAAAAGTTACTCAACTTGTAATAAGTACTGTTTGGTTTTGGGTTTTTTTGTGTTAATTTTCAGTGGTCAAACAAGAAGAGGCACTTTCTCCAGCATGTTATTAAGCATACTTCTTGTAGATTTTAGAGTCTGTGTGTCTGATTGCCCTGGTTTTGGTGGGATGGAATCATAGACCAACCATGGTCTGCAGGCTGTTAACAGTTTTGAGTTAGCCAGGACAATTGCCCTGAGCTGGATCTCAGGTGTGTCCCATCCTATAAATGTCATGCTTAGTATAAAGGGGGAAGTTCACTGATTATAAAGGTTCTCCTGCTTGGGCTTTTATTTCTTCTCATTGCTGGAGGAGCTTGCTTTCCATTTTGCTCCTGAAGACTACTTTCCTGTTTATTGTGACTACTGTATTTGCTAAGGTAAGTATATCTTTTTATGGGTATTAATTTGGCTGTTTCATTAAATTTGTTTTTTATTATAACTTTCTCCTTTTCCTGATCTGCTTTCTTGGCTGCAGAATGAGTCATTGGGTGATATAGAAACTGCTGTATTTTCACTCTTGGTATGGACTAAATGTCGATACTGATTTGAAGGGAAAATTGCATATTGCTATTTGCCTGAACCACCTGTGTTCTAAAGACTTATGCATGTACGCAACCTTGCTTGTGAAAATGTGTCTAGGAGAGTGAATAAGACTACCTACATGTGAAACTACATTTGCCATGGTAAGGGAAGGTTTCTCTCCTGCATCCCTACTTGTAGAGTTGCTAGAGACCTTTGGAATGCAGTATGTTTGCTTATTGTAACTTGTAGCTATGAGCCAAAGTACTTTGGTGACTCACATTCTCATTCATATTCTTTCTGGTTAGTAGGAGAAAGGCAAGTACAGATGGTAAAAGAAAGTAGTATGAGCAGTTTTTGAAGTTTTGTAATATATAACTACATTCTGCCTAATAAGAACTAAAGAAAATGAAGTAGTATGATGATAAGAAGAAAGTAGGATTTTAAGAGTGTTTTTATGCGAGAGAGGTTTGAACCAGGCAAGTCTCCGAACTAATTGCTGTTGTACCCTCAGAATGAGCTGATGAACTTTTCATCTGCAAGAGGGTGTAACTGCAAAAATTATTCTGAAAGGGCAATAACTTTACATGAGAAAAATGAAACCTTTATTATCTACAGCATTGTATGAGTGCTAGCAGCTACAATAAAGAAATATTAATATCTTGCTACATAGTGCTATATTTAGAATATTGCAATTAACACAAGTTTTCATTATTGGATGGCTATTCACTATCACTATAGCACTACAGAATTTTCTGGATTTTCTTATGGAAAGTCACTCACCAAATTACTAAAAAATGTAATTTTATTTTTAAGATTGAGGAGCAATCAATGTACAGACATACTAGCTTGACTTGGAGAAATATCAGTGCATCCTGAATTACTAGTTTTAATATTAAAAAAAAAAAAAAAAGTCTATACTGCTATGGCTATTTAAGTAATTTGACTTAAGAGAAATATGATTTTAAGGACTTGATCAGATTGACTATATTAATACATTGAATGATTATTTTTTAATGGAAAAATATTCTTTTAAAGTTCTTTGTAAGCTGTTCGTTATTTATTGTCTATCCTTTAGATTTATTTTTTTATTAGCTAGATGCCAATACAAATCTGCTTAAGAGACTATTGTAGAGAGCCCTCATCAACATAGCACTTTATAAAGAATAATTAATCTTGTAACTATCATTTCTAAGCCACATACATTTGGAGGTCCTCACAGTTTAAGAAGGTGTCTTTGACAGAATCTGGCAGTAAAAGCGTAATGTCTAAAGCACTATACTACCAATGGAAGAGGATCTTTCCTTGGTGAGCAAGAGAATGTTTTTGCTACATGTGGATTTGCTGGAATTTTTAACAGTGAAAAGGAAAGAATTGTCACAGCTTTTTTTTTTTTTTTTTTAATTATGTCCTAAAAGCATGATGATTTTCTAAACTGCTACTTATTGTTTCATTGACACCCCTTCTAAATCAGCATCTCTAATCAGATGTCCCAGGACTCCTACTTTCTAAGATAAATGTTATTAATCATAGATTTTTAAAGGATGAATTAGGAATAAGTTTTTAGTGAATTTATTTCCCCAATACATTGCTGAACAAAGAAACTAATGAACTCATGTGCTGAACAGTGAACTGGTTACTTATCTTTGAAGAATCCGTTGTTTACTCATAGGGCTACCTGGGGAGTCACCCGAATGGACATACATAATTAATGGTTTTGCAGAAGAAATGAAAATAACTTTAGACTTTTGTATGTTTGTTCATTATTATCAATGATGCAATTTTTGACTGGCACCAATGTGAAGAGAAATCAAAGACACTACTATATGCAATAGTGCATAAGATAATAGAACATGAAGACTCAGATTACTTTTGTTCTTTCTGCTTTGTAATTTGTCTTGCAATGTCCACCTTGTATACAGAACAGCACTCAAGCTTCAGTCTTATACCTTCTTGTTCAACCAGTTAAGCCTTTGATGCTAGTTAATATTGTGAAACTGGTCCAGGAATATGCCTCCTCAATTAAGTATGTGCTGAGTAATACTGTCTGAATATGAAACACAGCAGCTGTGATATTGGGAAGATCTTCATACTGATCTTTCACTAATCTCATCTCAGTTTCTCATCTTTGCTATTTGCTGTAGTTTAACTGGTAGAGGAATGGTTTGCTCAGCAATAGAATAAAAGAGGAGAGGAAGTTTGAGTAAGTTTAGCCTTGGCTAAAGCTTGCACTTCCCTGTGACTGGACTGGCAAAGCTTGAGACTCCTGGGTTAAAATTCAAGCTGCAAATGATTCATTCTTCCACAATTGATTTGAAACTCCATGAAGATGAAGGACATGATTCTTAAAGTCCTGCCATCTAGATGCTGGCTCCTTATTTTTTGAAGGTCCTAAGAAATAAACCTTTTGAAAATTTACTTAATTTCACTGGGCTTTAGAAATAAGTAAATAGCAGTTTCTAGGTCATATATGTTGTGGGATCAAAACTGGAAGCTGGATGCTTAACTGTTGAGGAGTTTTAATGTAATAAGGTGGTGGAAGGCAGAGACATCAAGCTGCTGAAAATGGGTTTTAAAAAATATTCCTGCCTGGTTTACAGAGGACTTTCTCAATATAAAGGTCCTAGAACAAGAGATGTGTTTCTAATTGCATTCTTAAAATGAAATGCTTTTATTCAGAGTCTGCAGCACAGGAAATATCCTTCAGCAAAGGGCACCAGCTGCAAAACAGTAAGGATGAGCTTTAAACATTTATCCAGTGACTGGCAGGTTTTTTGCTCCCCATAGACCTTATAAAGTTCATATTTATTAATGTAAAATGTAAAAGAGGCATTTTAGCTGTTTTAAGTCCTAAAATAAACTATTTTGACTGTTCATACAGCAAGTGGCCTGAAAGAAAACACTGTGGGTACCTGTAGTACAAGCTGTTGTCATGTAAATGAACAGGTAATAAATGTTTCAGTTGTCTAAATACTACTGAAAACGGTATGCTGACATTGCTTATTTGAACAGAATAATTTTTTATTGTTTTATTGTTGGAAAATTCCACACTCGCTGGCATTTCACTACAAATTATTTACTTGAAATTTCTTAGTAGGAGCAGTTTTTAAAAAATTGCCTAAATAAAAATGAGGTACCATTGAATAGTCTCACAAAAGTCTTGAGAAAGAAGTATGGAATAGATTATATGGCTGATATTTATAATGCTTCATTTTAGTCATGCTGGTGGTCAGCATGTTGACCTCAGAGTCAGTATAAACTATTCTCTTCCACTGACCTACCCAAATATATAACTTAACTTACTAGTGCCTTAGTTTCTCTCTTCTCATTCAACTGTCTCACCTATTTACACTTCAAGTGTAAATTGCAAATGAAATTTCTAAACATTATTGCATTAAACAGAAAGATGTCTGTTTGTTAACCGAAAATCATTTTGCTTTAGACAAAAGGAATGAAAAAGAATCTGCTGACACAAAAAAAAAAAGAAAGAGAATATGATATGATGATTATAATCCTGATGATAACTGGTGGAATAGGACCACATGGAAGCTACGAGATAGTAGCAAGAAATCATAAGACAATTTAAAAAATGAAGTTATATATGGACCAAGGTAATTCCTAGAAGAGAATTTCTGTTCAAATAATTCTATATACCCCTTATATACCCCATGCTACTTCCAATGACCACTAGATACTATGTTAATTAACTCTGAGCTAGTTTGAGCAAATGAAACTTCAATTTAAAAGACAGTCACTAGATAAGTCTTTGGGCTATCTGTGAGTAAGTTATGAGTGGGGAAATTCACTTTTTATTGGAAGACAACAGCCACCTTCTGTATTTTTTTTATCCCTTTAAGTGGGAAGAAAAAAAAAAAAGGGAAACATGAGAAACCTTGAAATACATATGATGACTCAAATGTTGTGGGGTTTGTTTGTGGGTTGTTTGTTTGGTTTCTTTTTTTGTTTGGTTTGTTTTTTTTGTGTGTGTGTGTTTTGTTTTGTTTTCCTTTTAAGGTGGGAGTTTGTGTAGATAGAAGACAGTGTTGAGAGTCAGTATTCCTGTTTTCTGTTCCTAGTCCCACAGCTGATTAACTGTGCAGCACAGGTAAATAAAACTCTGGACATTATAATATTGAGCAAGATTCTATCTAACTAATGAATTTCTTAGGAAAAGGAAGCAATTAAATACAACATGATACCATAACACTTGACTAATTAAACTGACTTACAGTTTTCTCTGTATAGTGGTCATAGTAACATTTTAAAAATACATCCATAGTTCTTACTGACTTTGAACAAAAGTGTTATAAATAATTGTTAGATCTAAAGATCCTAGAAAAAAAATTAGACCTAGTAAATTTACTTTTGTGTTCAGTTATGTAACAGAGAATATCTTTCATGCAGATTCTTGGTCATTGTAATAAATACTCATCTAGTATGAGAGAAACATTTCTGTGTATCAAACAAAACAGAAGTTTTCCATTTGGCTAGGATTTTGTCTCCACAGCTTCATGCCTTTTGTTTCACTTTTAGTTTTTTCTGCATTTTGTGAAAAGCAAAAAAAATAAAATTGTTTTAAACGAACATTCTCTGTTACTTTTTGTACTAGATGCTGAATTAAGTCCTGCAAGAACCATGTTCTCGCTTGTGTTTTGTGGAGTGCCATACAGGATTGCTTAAGTGACTATTTGTTATTACTTGGGCAAGTTGAGTATTATGAACTCAGGCCATGGTTATAACCTCCTTTGCTGAAACACAAATTATGTAGCATCCAATATAATTTATAGAAATACTTCACTGAAGTTCTGTGGCTGAAAATGTACTGGTTATTAGAAGAGCTTTCATTCATTTTATTGAAGCGGCTTACTTCTTTTTATACCACATTAAACTTTTTTCTCCCCCAGCCTTGCTGTTACAGAACTCAGAAGAAAAAAACTTTTATGAGACTGTGGCAAGCCAGAAAGTTCTAAAGCACAGAAGTTGTTTTCATTATCTGAAAAACAGATATTCTGCCAAAGTGTTAGGATGAAATTTAGTTACATGTTTTATAGATGCATACTGAGTAGTACAAATTGCATAATAGCAGTATCTCATCTTAAGATGTTTCCATATTCATGGCCTTTTAACTTTCTTATGCACACATGTGTAATACATACTTCTTACATTTTCTTAAATACATAACCATGGAGGATTCAATGACTGGGGGGGAAGGAAGGCATGTCACACAATCTTTCTCATGCATTTGTTCCAACGGAACACAGTAATGTCTTCTGAAAATTTGCCATTACTTCATATGCACAAAATTACTGCCCCTTGCATCTTCATTTGTGTTTTCTGTCATCAGGGAATTAGAAACTTCAAGATTAGATTCCTTCAAAAATTAGGTAAGAGATTCATGCTTTCTGACTTGCTGATCTAAAATTATGCATGACAATTTTTTTTTTTTGTGAAGCAGATAAATAATAGCAGCTCAAACTTACTTGGTGGGGAAATAATACAGACATCAAATTACATATAGAATGATTACTTCTGTCTTAAAAGAATACTGTATCTAAGTTTGGAAAAAAAAAAAAGCCAAGATAACACTTGTTAAAAGAAAAGTGAGGAATAGATATTGTCAGTTTTGCAAAAATGACAAGAAAAAGGAAGACAGTAAAAAATAGTGCTGAGCACCACATCAGCTAAGTATAAGATTCCAGGTCAAATAATATGAAATTTTTATACATCTGGAGCATCTAATGTTGAATATATTACCTGGACCAGGTATGAACACTCAATCACTGAGCAAATAGTGAGCAGTTTTGTGACACAATGCCAGTAGTCAGTGGAAGCATGTATGTGTGCTCCTCTGTAAAGCTCATTAATAAAAAAAAAAAATTTCTCAGTATCTAATTTAAATGTTTCATTTTCTTCCTGCACATGATAATCTTGGCATTAGACTATGGGAGAGGATGATGGACAAATGCAGGAGACTGTGAAGAAAAACAAATAATATAAAATTAAAAAAATAAAGCTTTATGCCAGTGATGTCTTGCACAATGTATTCAGGACAGTCACTGGTGAATAGCTAGACTGTATATGAACTGTAACCCTAAGTAGTGGCCCCTCCTGTGACTAGTTTAAAAAATTATAAATCAAGATGACATTGTATTTTCTAGAAAAATATAACCATATTTTATTAATTTAAATTGCATTCTGCATGGGATATTTGTCATTCTCAAGGATGAATCTGATGTCATTCAGACACTTCATGGAACCTAATTTACAGGTGTGAACCTTCACACACATCCTTACAGACACAGAGTTGGTACTGCAGACTATCTTCTGTCTAACAAAAGACATTGTTCTCTTAATAAATAGAATCCTGTAAAGAGCGTATGATTGAGCATATCTGCCATCAGAAATTGCTGTTGATTGACAAAAATATTAATGCTATTTTTATAGTTGCTATAGTATTTGCCCTCATGAAGAAACAGCCCACAGTCGTGGTATGATTCAGGTATGAGTGCGCTGCTCTGGAGCTGTTCATTAATTCAACAAGATCCTACCTAGATTTTAAAATATTATTTTTCCTCTACAGTTCCATGTAGTGTTGAGGGGAATTTAATATTCTTTAGTGTTATGCACCGGAATCATGTGTGGCTTTCATATTACTGTACATGTAAAATGTCAAGAACATAAAAAGGTTCTATTTATACTGCCTTGTGTAAGAAATGCAATGTCTATCTAAAACCACAGCTCCTTGGTGTAGGTGACATACCAAGTATGAACTGTGGGCTTAATGGAAAAGGTGGATGAAAATATGTAGGGAAATACAGAAAAAAACCCAAAGCAAAACAAAACCATAGAAAACTGAAAAGTAAAGAAATCCATATTCAGATTCTTTATCTGTAGGCAAAATGCTACACTCAAGCCAGACAGAAGGCTAATTACATTCTGTGTGATGGCAGAAGACTGTGCATGTCTGGGGGACTAGAAGAAAATCAGTTATACCATAAAGTGTCAACAGAAGCCAACAGAAATCTTGTTATTTAAGAGATACTGCCTTTGTCTTCATACTCATTCAAAATTAGTGTGCTTTGTTCTTTGGAAAGCATTTTAGAAAACATTTTGTCTTCATTAATCGTCCTATTTGCTGTACTGCAGTGTTTTCTCGGTACCTTTTCTTTTTATCTGTCAATAACTATAAAGAATTCAGACAGATATACTTGGAGGAACAGCTTTAGCTAGGGATGAATGCTCTGAAGGCACTAGGCACAGGAGATGACTGCATTACCATATGGACCAAGAGACAACCTAAAAGAGGGAAGGTGCTCGGCCACAGCTGTTAAGCACGTGATTGCAAAACAATCACTGTCACACATGATTCTGGCATAAGGTGGTTTAAACTACAGTGCAAAAATGTTTGCTAACTCAAATTCACTTTCCAAATCTTGTGCACTTGCAAGCAAAGGTTGTTGGGTGTGATCAAGCTTTCTTAACATTAGAAATTACCTGGATATTGGCTAATACAATCTGCATTATTGCTTTTCAGTTCCTATCTTAGCTGTAAATCAATGGTGCTTAAACTGGCTTAGGATTGCTGCTTGTTTTGTTTTCAGCAGATGTACATATAATTCATATATGTATAGTTGCAATATTTAATTTCCAGTTATTATGAGTGAAAGGAAAATTAAATTTCCTCTGCTTTCACAGTCCTTTATAGGAACATATACTTCTATAACTTCCTAGAGGAGTATTTTGAAGTATTTTATGAAAAAGAAAAAAAATGAATACTGTTTATTCTGTACCTACATTTAGCTGTGTCCTGGATCAGGTTTCATTTTAGCACTTTGTCAGTTTTCTTTTTTGTATTAATTATTTGGTTTTGGCCATTTATGATTTTGTTGAGCTTTTAGTTCCCTTTTATACGTGTTTTATTTGCCGAATAATCAAAAGGGTTACATTTCACATGCTATATCATGTATTCTAGGATTAATAGTTTTGCTCTGCTAATTATTTGTACTGTCAGATGAAACTGACATATTTAGAATTAGCATATAAAATAATTTGAATCACTGCCTTGGAAGCAGAGGCAAAATTAAATACATTTATTATTTGGGAGTTGGAATTTGAGTATTTTTGTCTAACAAACTATTTCATTTTCGTTAGAATGGAAAAATAAAATTTAGGAAGTCAAGTTCTACTCAATTGAAAGAAGTACAGGAATAGAAAAGTAAACCCTAGAAATTAATTTGGTTTAAGCAAATTCTATTTAACTTAGTGATATAAGCAGGAATTGAATATTATTCATTAAAGTCTAGAACTATTCTTAAATGTCATTTACATTATTTTAAATCTAATTCTTTTTCCATTATTCTTTTTCTCTTCCATTCTTTGTTATCTACTTACTAAGCAAAGGAAACTTTTAATGCAGGACTTTTGAAAATTTTCCAGAATACTGTATTCTTATATGCTTCATCAAAACATAAAATGGGCCTTGAAACTTTCAGATAAAATTTAGGGTTTTTTTAATATTTCTCAACATTTTTCTGTAAAAATAATCAAAAATAATTAGTCTAGTTTTGTGAGCATCTATAAACTGAATCCTTGGCAGTAGTACATAAACTCATCCTGGGTTTTAGTTCTTTAGAAAACACTTTGTCTTCGTTAATCATCCCATTTGCTGTACTGCAATGTTTTCTCAGGTACCTTACTTTTATCAGCCAATAATTATAAATAATTGGGAGATATACAAAAAGCCTGCAAATTACACCATAGAGATGTTAGCACTACAGCATTTATTTTCATTCATGTTGGAGAAGATATGTTCATTGTTATGTTTTCAGTGATAAGAGCCTTCAGTTGAAATTCAATTTCAGAACAAAATTGATTTCTGGTTCTAAGAAAGCCAGGGGTTGAAACAATTGAGAAATGGAGGTTGCAGGGAATCAGAATGTCCTAAATCTAACTAGGTAGAATGGGCTTCTTGGTTTTAATTATTATAGCTGGGAAGTGTTCACAACTTAGACAATAGCTGGCCTTCTGATGTTTTAGTATTAAAGAACTACTTGGCGTGCAGCTTGAACTTCTCACTTGATAATGGAGGTTCTAGTTAAAACTAGAGTAAGAATCAACTTTTTTTTTTAATGAAAAGAAAACCTATTCTCATCTTGACTTATTTTTACAGTAGTTATGGTTAGTCTTAACAGCAATAAAGCTGAAAGACTCTTAAGGACATGTCTGAGATGTGACCCTAAATTACATGCATGTTATCTGTTACAATTTTACTGTTTCTAAATGTATTCATGTCTGCCTTGTATCCTCTATACCAGTAAATAAACTACTTGTCTATCCACTCTATACTGGTCTGCATGCACCATAGGAAGTGTGAGGGGACTACATTTGTTTGTATGTTGTATTATGTAGCAAGGGCTTCAAACATAATAGTAGGCTGAGGAAACTGTAGCCTTTTGTGAGGGCTCTAATAGTCTATCAAAGTACAAATCTGGTTTCTAGTTTAGACTTTAGTGAGAGTGAAAACTTATTGTGTTGGGATGTTGGGAAAAGTTCTTTAGAATTACCTGAATCTTCCTGGGTTGCCTTCATTTATTATTGTACCTGTGCTGGCTAATGGATTAGCAGTTACCACCAACCTGAATATCTGAGTCCCTTCCCTCAGAGTTACTTTCAGCTTCTCAGAAATGTAACTTTCTTCAGTTGTGAATTCTATAGCTGAATTACATGTAACACAGTCTATGAAGCTGTTCTGACTGTATGCCCAGTAAAATAAATTAAAAAAGTACCAGATTTAACATAACAATTAAAAAAAAAAAAAACAAACAAACAAACCAAAAACCATGTTTTGCTGATGTGCACTATTGTGGAAGTACAAACTCCTGTGCTGGGTCACCTCTAAGGTCAGTGGAGGTACAGGCAAAAGGTATTAAAGACTCGCCATCACCAAGAAAGCAGTCTGTAGAATTGCACCCTTGAGTACCTCATAAGAGCTCAGACTTTTGTTGACCAATATATCATAGGTGAAAGTTCATACTTAAGTTTGAATGTCGTGACATGCAGTACTTGTTTGGGACTACCTCTCCTCTTTTCACCTTAGATTGGCTCTGATTTTATATACTTAATAAGCTGCATATGCAGTGTTCCCATGCTATTGACTCTTTCTTTAAAAGTCACCTTAAAATTTAAAGGTTAATATTAAATTGTTTGATGTGTCTCCTTATTAAATGCCACAACTTCCTGCAGGCATGATTTATATGTATTAAGTCAAACAAAATGCTCTCTTTCAGCCCAGGAAGCTGGTAATTTGGTTTAACACAGTTTGCATCCTACCAAAAATAAAACTCTTGCAGTTATTATAGGACTAGATCTGTCCAAAGACTTCATGTCATGCTGATGTACAGTAATTGTTGCTTTAGAGAAGACTCTGACTGTGAGATTTATTTATACTGGGGAAAATATTAGGTGCCTCAAATAGTTTCACATAAGAATAAAAAAGACACAGCTGTTTGTTAAGCTAAGGGACACTTTATGATACAGTCTGTCTGGTCAATGCCCATAAATATTTATGTTCCGTTACATTCACCAGAAGATTATTTTTTTTAATATTTTTTTTTTTTAGATGTCACCGACTACCATCTGAATAGCACATTATGTAGGAACAGCCAGCCAGGGTCCTGTCTGTATTGGAATTCACACAATTATAATTCTTTATGTATCAGATTAATTATTTTGGTGAGAAATAGCCTCATTCGGGGCTAGTTTAAAGGTGTAACTACAAGTAATATACCAAATAGTGTTAATTTTCTTCAAGGAAAAGGCTCTGTGCTAAGAGGATTTTGAAGTTTTTGCTCATGTGTTTATCAAAAAAGGGAGTTCTATTAAAATTTGTACATTGTAGAACAAAACCAAGTAAAATGATCGTGCCTTTGTGTAAGAATGAGAAAGTGTTAATAAATAAATATGAAATAATAAAAAGAATGAGTCTTGTCCTTTTCTGTTGTGTCCTCCATGTGAAATCTGAAGTGGGGGTGGTGGAGGGAGAGGAGAACAGAAAGAAAATATTCAACATCAGTATTAGAAGTGTGATGAGACTAAGTATTGCATCACTCAACATATTTATAGTGTGTATATGTACACAGGTATATATAATGTGACAGTGAATCTTGAGATATTAATTTAAGTAAGTTCACCAGGGTATTGATGATCTCACACATGATTTATAAATCGTGTTTCATCCTCATGCTTCCGGTATTGCCACTTTTTATGAGGAAAAGGACAAATATATAATCTGCAAATGATATATCATGAAAGCATACAAAATAGTAGCAAACACTAGTAGCTGTATATCTTACAGTCCATAAGCATACTTTTTTTTTCTTTAAAGGAGAGAATTAGAAGTTGGAAAAAAAAAAAAAACAAAACCTTACATTAAACTTATGATAAGTACTGGTCCTGAATTTCCCTAGGTTTTTCTTCTACATTTTGTTTACTTATCTTTATGGTGCAAGTGTTTTAGGAGTTGGTGCTTCTTCTGCTTGCTTTTTTTTAATGAAGTGATGCTCACTGTGACAATATATTTTCTTAGGTCTTGCACCAGCTTTAATTAATCTTAGTGGAAATAAGTCCCTTAAGTTTAAATAGGCTCATGACCTTTTCAGCCAACGTGGCAATCAGTGCAGTTGTTAGTGTAACAGAACTGACCTGTCATATTTTTTTTTAGATTGAATGGCTTAGAAAATCATTCAATTCTTGGGTAACTGGGACAGTGATATTATAGAGGAAAATTAAAAATGCTCACTAGTTGCAGACAAAGGCAAGAAAGTTGTTGTCCCTTTTTAAATTTTTTTTATTAAAGCCTTCATTTTATCTCATCCAATTGCATCTAGAAACCAGATAGCTATAATAGACACTTATCTTCTAGTAGCCTGAAAGAGTGCAGTCTTTGTTTTCTGGGTTTTTTTTTTTTTTTTTTTTTTTTTTTTTTTTTTTTTTTTTTTTCTTTTTTTTTTTTTTTTTTGTGGTTGGTTTGGTGTTTTTTTTCTGTATTAATTTGGGGTCTCCAAGCCATTAATCAGTCTAGGTGGGAACAATGGAGAATTCTAAGGCCTAGTAATCTCTTTTCACTGTCCTCTATAGCTAAGGTTCCCTTAACAAGCCCATGTCACCAATTGCTGTTTTGTCCTGTATTTTCAAAGTAATTAGCTACTTTTTGATGTCAAACCCGTGATGCCTTCTATAGATACAACATTCACAAAATGTTTCAGAGTAAGATATTTAAAAATTTCCTCCCTATCAGCACATTAATACTGAACAGTGTTCATCATTTCTATTCACTTGGCAAACCAAATCTACTTTTCTCGTGTGTCTACATTTTAATGTGGTTTTTTTCAAGCTCAGTGTAGTTAATATATTAGAAATCCTGGGTAAAATCCTCTCTTGCTTTAACTTCTTTAGCTTCCACTGTGTCTACAAGGGGCCTGTACATTAAATATTTAGACTAGGATCATCTTTCAGTGTGCAATAATATGTTTGAAGTGCTTACACTGTATCTGTTGCTTTAGGGTGTTAATTTTAAATAATGATTCACATCTCTTGGGATGGTGATATCATTCTGGAAATGTCTCAAAAGTAACTTCTTTTACCACTATTCCTATTCCTTATACTATGCCTCTGTCTTTAAATTTATTTGGACAATGCCCTTAATAATATTCTTCTTAAATAATTTATTAATTATAATTTATAATAATTATTTTAAATATTATGTTGGGTCAGCCCTGACATGGTCAGGCAGTTGGACTAGATGATCATTTTAGGTCTCTAACTGACCTATTTTCTATATCAAAAATAAAGAAAAGATAAGTTGTCATTAATTATTTTAAAGCGAAGCCTGAAACCTTTTCAACAAGTGAAAACTTTAATTTGTTCTGATTTAGCTTGTACATAAAATTATACTTTTGTTTGGGTTTGTCTGAAGAACTATCCTTACCCTTGTGTGTATATATATGAAACAGCTGATAAATTCTGCTTATAGATCTGTATGCATTTCTATGGGCATCCATGTATATAACCATTGTAATTTTTTTCCTGAAGGAGACACAATCATCTGTAAGCATTTGATATTAATTTATTACAGCATTCAGTAGAAACTGAGTCTGTGAGAAATCTCATTTCTAATGTCTTATTGTCCTGTCTTGAAGTTTTTGAGTAGGATGGAAAAGGAGACAGTCATATTTCATATTAATTATAAGTAGTTCACAATTAATTCAAACATTACCTTGTGTCTGTATGCATGGAGGTTTGTTTTTTTTTTTTTTAAATAACCACTTTAAACTCTGGGAGATTATAATCCATGGGAAAATGTGTTACCTAATTAGGAGCACTATGCTTGGCTTTTCATGGTGGCATTTCATCTCACAAATAACTTCTTGGCTCACTCCAGTCATGGGAGATTATCTTTAGTTTGTTGCTGAGCTTTATGGAACGGAATCATGTGGGTTCTAGCCTAGAGTCTCTGACCATGTGTCCAATTTAAATAATAACTACGTCTCTTTTGTGAAAGATTCATTGAAAGACTTTTACATCTCCACTGTGCTAGTTCATGTTGATACTTGCAGTAGTAAGAAGATGATTCCTCTAGAAACAGGAAAAAATTCAGACATACTTAAATTCCACTATTGTATATTCCCAAGTTTGAGACTGTGTGTCAAAATGTTAGAGAAGTTAATTTATTTAAAATTAAATGCTTTGGCTATTAATACTTTAATGGCACACATGTCCTAGAAAAACAAAACAAAACCAAAAAAACCCACAAACAAACCAACCCAAAAAACCCACAAAACTGTATCATTCAAATTTTAGGTGAATGTTAACAAATATCAGTATTCAATGGTTTACATGGAAAAACACTAGACAAACATCTAGCATGTATACGTTTACCACTACATTATGTTAAAAAACCAAGACTGTACACAAAGGTTTATAATAAAGGTTTATATTTGGCAGTCTCAATGTAAATTTTCTTCCGCAGAAACCTTAAGTCAGATGCAATTTTATTTCTCACTTTGAAAGAAATGTGGATGATTTCTGAACTGCTTTTGGGTAACAACAGTCACTGTTTTGTTACTGCTTGTGCTGCTAAACAGATTGAAAGCCTGAGTTTGGTCTGTTATTTGTATATGTCTCATCAACTGAAGCCCTCAAAGGCTTTCTGCATATTTGATTTTAAATACCTAGCATTTAGAAAATATATGAAATATAATACAAAAGGAACATTAATATTTAGGTAAACAGGCTCTATAGCTAAATTCAACAGATGAAATTTCACATCAGAGGTTTGTAGGAACAGCCTAGCATATGGCAATTCTATGATGAGTACTACATAGGTTCATGTATTCATAGGTTTTAAGAGGTTTTTAAGAGGTCAGGAAGGGAATTTAAATGTTCAGCACTTATAAATGAGGTTGACTAGCTCAGATCCTGTTTAGGAATTTAGTAAGTTCTCTGTAAGTATTAGCTAAAGGAAAAAAAAATAATGAACTTAAACGCATTAGACTTTGCAAACATCTCTGTGACTTTAGAAACAGTTTTCTAGTATATGCCCACTTTACTTCAGAATCCTAAAAAGGACTTTACTGGCCTAGGCATTTATCTGCTTATTCCCAGCAGAATATGTGAGAGAAGCAGTGGAAAAATGGTGCTATGAAATAGGTATTTATTTCTTTGGATTTACTTAGGACAGAATAAATTACATGAGATAATAAGGGAAAAGAAAGAAAACCTTAGTGAAGCACAAGCAAGACAGGGATGTGTGTGATAGATAAGAAAGGACAAGATTATAGCAAACAACCAAACACTGCAGAGTAGACAAAATTTCAGCTCTGCAGAGCTGAAATCCCTTGAACTGGCCATTGTGACATATTCTTTTTTGCTTTCAGATCAAGGATCTAACTGTATTGTAGTTCGTGTTTGGTGTGGTTTTTTTGTTTGTTTGTTTGTTTTTTTTTCCTGTAATTTGTTTAGTGTCTTGTGCAGAGTAAAATAAACCTTCCTATCTGTGTTTCTTGGGGAAAAAATGATTCCCTAGAATTTTAAAATTTAAGACCACACTGTTACTTATAAATGAAGCTAATAGCTTTGTGCTTGGGACTTAAATGATAAGGTATTGCAAAGACTGTTATGTGTCTCAGAGTATTAGGATCACATTGCATATTTTTACCCTTGGGGCATTAGAGTTTCAAAATATTTTACCCCATAAATCATAAACTGTTCAAATTTCTACACATACTGAACATATTCATTATCATATGATTCCATTTTTCACATAATTCTTCTGTACAATGTGCAGAGTTGCTGGAAACAAACAAACCGCTGATGTTTGCCTTCTCTATATAATCACTTTCTCAATCCTCTTGCTACTACTTTTTTGTCTTTTTTCAGGCTCAAGTCTTATGATTGGTGTATTAATACACCTGATTCATCTTTTACAGCACTTCTAAAATTAAGAAAACAATATTATTTTAGTTTTCTCTGCCCTTCATTTCTACAAAGGGCACAGGACAAATAATTTGTTCTACTGCCACTCAAAATTCTAAAGTAGCTCATACACATATTAGATGTGAGCAGAGATACATAGCAAAGATAATTGAGAATTATGCTTCTGCACTTTACTTGTGTAAGTAAATATCTTTTCATAGAAGAGGTAACAATCTTAGTAAGTGAACACATGAGATGCTGCCAAGACAGCTGTACCTTGTCTCTGCACAATAAAGATCTCTTTATTGATGAATGAAAACCTATCCTTTCTGAATCATTGTTATTATTTGAAGTATATATTTTGAGATCAATTTCTAAGCAATTTAATATGTGGATTCAAACTGGTAGGATTGATTATTTTTATGAAACCTTTTTGTTTAGACTTTTTCCCTGTGTGTGGAAGAAATAAGTACTGTGAATAGAGAAAGAAAATGTCATAAAGTTCCTTAATGAATGTAGTGTATATTTCATGGAAATATACTGCTGTGCTTTTCTAAGTGCTCAAGTCAGTGAAGTATTACACTGATGGCACTTGCAATTTAATTTTAGTTACTTGGGTTTACAAACCTCATGCAAACAAATTACTATATTCAAAACCATGATGCAGTTTAAGTGTTTTCTGAGTGTCTGACTTTTAGGTTTTTATTGACTCATGATTGATATTGCTTCATTGTGACCGATTCTGAAGCCACAATAGCACCTTGGTATGAACTAACTGTTCCCTGTGCTCATAACAGAAGCATACTCGATACTCTCTCTTCCTCTCAGTAAATCTGGACTAATATTAAAGAAACCCTAAGTGCTTAATATTAAACGAAACCTGTTATATCCAAATATTCAAATGTTAGTATGTCTTATAAGGATTCAAATGATCACACACTCTTATTACTGTTATGCCTTGTGTCCTGTGACAGAACAACTATTGTGGTCAGCAGGTCACAGATGGTCTTGAGAAATGAAAACAAAAATGAAAATAAGCAACTTTTTCTATATATCAAATCAGAGCAGATTAAGGTCATTGTATTACCACTTCTGGTTTTATTATTGGGTGATACTTTCAGCAGTGAATTTTTTTTTTTTTTTTTTTCCCTTGTTAAGATTAGGGACAGTTTGTGGCTTAGTGTATCTGAAAACAATTTTTTATTTCCATCCTGAATGCATTCTGTCCAATACATGTACTGTGACACTTAAGTTTAGTGGTACAACTTTATTGAATATGAATAACTCACATTTTTCTGGCTATGATGTAATTCAAGAATGATACACTCATGTGATTAGTATATGTAATAGAAACATATCTGGACATGTTACTAGTGCTGCAAAGGGACCTGTGCAAATGGAAAATAGACAAATATCTCTTTAAAGCTGGGTATTTATATATCATTGATGTGCCCTTAGTGCCTGAATTAAATTCCTATGGATCTTGACTTTCTGAAGGGATTCCACACAGTTGCTGGCTGCCCAGTCAGCAGCCATGCTATAGCATGAGAGTGGTGAGAGAAATGAACAGAGAGCCAAAGCTGCTCTTCTGACCAGAGTATTTCTCTTTTCTGTGTGGCTTTTTGAGGAGGAAAAAAAAATTTAAAAAAAATATGCCCATCAAACTCCATTTATTCGTAAGATGCTTTAATGTGTTTAACCTGATAAATGCACATGAAACAGATTAGAAGAAAATAATAATATTTTCTAGTTGTCAGGAAAAGTTAAGCAGTTTTACAGTAAGATCTTTATGGCCAGGTGGGTAGCTGGCTTTCAAACTCTAGTGCCATACATTATTAATTATCTGGAAAATTAACCATAATGCCTCGAGAATGATTGCAACTGTGAAAGTTTTTATAAACTTTGAAGAATTGTCTTCTGTTGGCTCAGTAGCTTCATTAAGCTGGGGACTGTAAAACTAGAGTTGCTTGCTTACCCATTTACTAACAAATGTATCAATTTAATAGTTGGAATGCTTTTCCATAAGTAAGAGGCCGCACACTTAAATAACTCAATTACATACTTCTCAAATCTTGATTATGCTAAACTCCTAATCAGTCTGTTATAAAAACTGCTCTGAGCCCCAGATAACATTAAGGAGTTTGTCATAGGAGAGACATATGTCATGAGCTGTATACACTTTAGCATTACTAATGAGCTTTTATGATGAATATGTAGATGTCATCAGCACTCTACTAAAAAAAATAATGTAGAGCAGCATTTATGATTACTCAGAAATTTAAAGACAATTTGAGAATCTTGTTCTTTGCTTTTGGGAAATGGGAATTTTGGTGTGGTTTAGCATGTTTTTGGTTTTTTGGGGTTTTTTTTGTTTGTTGGGGTTTTTTTTGGTGTGGGTTTTTTGTTTTTTTTTTTTTTTTTTTTTTTTTTTTTTCAAAACCCCCACATCACAACCA
>JANHGN010019780.1:70324-80713 GCA_024605025.1 Megaceryle maxima | reverse complement strand
CTTTGGGGAGGGAGGGGGGTTAACAGAGAGCGTCTGTTAGGTCTAAGGGGCTGCCCTGACCCTAAACTGTGACAAGGGTGAATGAGAGAAGAGGGGCTTGCAGAGAGGACTGCTTTTTGTCTCTAATAGCATGTCAGAAATTAAGAAAATAGCTTTTCCACTTTAAAAAAACGAACCACGTATCCAGAAGGGGCTCCTGCAATTGCTCCACGATAGATGAAACTGTGTCTTGGTACATGGTCACCTGTGGCAACACAGCTGTTTCTGCTGAAAGGAAGGGACCTTCCTTCTCAGCCCCTTGCCTTTCTTTACTTCTCCCCTTCTCCTGGCTCTGTGGCCTTATCTTTTCACTTGACCCCATTCTTACTGCTCACCAAACCCTCCCATGAACTATGTGAATCATTGACCTGGCAGGGTATCATCCTACCTTCTGGGCTGGTTTTCAGCTACCCTTAGTTAAAGGCACTCAGACTATGACACACATAAGGTAAGAAGAGGACATATGCAGCAGGAAGAAATAATAGATCTTTCTTCAAAGAGAAATAGCAGGATGCAGGATGCTAGAAAAGCCTGCAGAAACAGTTCAATATTTTCTAAGAAACAGACTTCAAGTAAATCCTAACCTTGACCTGTATTTGAGTAACCATCTTGTGCCCCAGATACAACCAACAATGCAGAAATGGGTAAAAATGAAGAATAAAAAGAGTAATTGAACTGCTTTGATTTACAAAGAGAAGTTCAAGATAGCCCAACTGTGCATATAATGAGCATCTTTTGTTTCCTCCATAGGAGATCTGTAGGGATACATTTCCTATAAAGATATGGGCTTAACAAACTGATAAGACATGATTACAGCAACTGTGCCATGCTGCTACAACAAAGCATACTCCGAGACACAGATATATTTTCTCTGAAAAAGGTGGAGCTAATTGCAAATTCTCTTGTTTTTGCTGAAATCTGCTTCTTGGCTTCATTTCATAAAGCCTGAGCCAAGGAAATGTGAACAGCTGGGATATCAGAGGCAGAGCAGAAAGGAGCAGGAATTTTGTGAGGGAGAAAATGCAAAAATCCAAACTGAATGAGCCTTAATAGATCAGGGATGAACTCTGCTTTGGCTTTCATTTTAATATCCTGCAGCCTGAAGACATGATGCTAGATGCTATAAGAAAATAGCTCTTCTCTGAAGCTTGATGTTTCAAAACAATCAAGGCTTAAAATCCCATTAGATGTTTGTTTAAGGACTAACACATTTAGCAGCTGTAAAACCTAACCATAATGTCTTGCTGTTTGTCCACTAAATCACATTATGCTCTAGCAGTGGGATATATACTCTGCTTTGCTGTTCTGGCTGTCCTCAAAACTAGGGTTTTCTCACTGAATGTGCCACTGAAATTGTACGGTTCTTTTTCAAGACCTTTTAGGGCTGGTCAAGAGGGATGTGAGAAACACCTTTGAAAGACCTGACCTCCTGTGAGGCAGCTTAGGAACAAAAAAGGCAAGACTTGAGCTGAGGTAACAAAAAGGAACAGTTTTTCTTTTGTAAGAATTCAAAAAGCAAAGGGAAATACAGAGCTGTGGGACACCCACTGATTCCAGTGATGCAGCTCCTTCCCCACAGGTTACTGCTGTCTGCACTGTGGGATGATGGACGGGTCTGAGGAAATGAGGGTTCTTCTCATGGCAGGCACTGTCCTGAAACAAAGCAGGCTGCCCATGTTTCATATACAATTTCAGTAGGAGCTTTTCTCTCTTGAACTCAGTCTGATTTGGTACATGGATCCCTTCCAGTGAAGACCAATGCACCTATCACTGGTGCTTAGCTACTCTCTGAATCTGTGCTTGGGTGGACTGGTGAGTTGCAGAGTTCTGTCATTCAAGCTGCTAAAATGCAACACCTTGAAGCATCAAATCTTCAGGTCAAGCTTCTCATTTGTCCCAGTCACTGTCAGGCTTTCATGCAATTCAGAAAAGCTGTTCTCAGTGCTTAGAAAGTCATCCTTACAGCCCAGTCTAAATTCTCTGCTGAGCCTCAGAGCACATTGACAATTTTACAGTTTTCTCCCTTGCTGTGGATGTGCCAGACCCAGAACTGACAATTCTCAGTACTCAAATTAATAAATGGTGCCCCAAAGTCATGAGTTTCATCCAAAAGTTGTGAGCTCAAATAGATCACTTGGGGACAATTTCAATTTCCCTTAGTCTGTATTTCCCTATGAGTAGCTGGCTGGAGCTTTGTTGTTATTAGAAAGAAGGAAAGAACAAAGGCATTAATTCTTTGTAATCACCCAACTCCAGGAGACAGACCTGCAAGACATCAGAGATCCAGTAAAATCCTAAACTGGCAACACCCCAGTCCTGGGGGACTCTAAAGGGCTGCTGGGTGAAACCAGGCTTCATAGCTCATCAGCAGGGAGCAAATACAAACTTTATTGTGTAATCATTGTCGCTGGAAGAATTATCTATTCTTTATCTCTGTAAGAGTGCAAAGAGATTAAGTTTGGAAGCCTATTAGCCACCACTGAAATGCCATTGTTATCATTCACTGTTAATCATCGCGCCTGGCTCTAATGCACTTAATCAGAACAGCTGACACTTGGGCTCTAAATGAAAGTCAGCCAAGTGGGAGAGAGGAGGAAAATGCCCATGGCTGTTGCATAGGGCTGGCATCTTCTGCTGATGGCAGCTTTTGAGTCAAATAAAGACCCCAGCAGCAGGGTGGGAACTGTGGGTGAGTTTTTCTAGATATCTAGCTGATTACAGCTAGTCTTGGCAGTACATTTAAATGGCATGGGGACATTAGCAGAAAGGCTTCCTGTCACAAAACGTCCAACACAGGACTAACAGACACTTTGAAGAAGCCAATCCCTGGTCAGGGAAAATGCTTCTTGGGGTCTTTTTGGAAACTCCCGCCTGCCAGCTGTTAATGGATGGGGCTGAACTGCTGTCGGAATGTTAATGAGCCTATTATGAACAGCACTTTATCTTGTGACAAAGGTGGATTTAATGGAGTTGAAAGGTTTCCCAGAGTAAATTCCAAAATGTCTTAATAATGCAATGAAATCTCCATTAGAGCATTTATTAATTACAGCGCAGCCATGTTTCATCAAGGCTGTTTCAGCAACCCAGGATGTGAATCTCCCAGTGAGGAAGCTCATACAGATGTGTCCTACAACCTGAAGATAAGAACCTGGAGGTCCATATCACAACCTAAAGGATCTCCTTGTGGTTCTGGGCCTTGCAGCTGGACTACTATAGCAAAGTATCATCTGTAAATTTAGCTTTAATCCTTTCACTGGAGCAGAACAAACGAGAGGATGAAAAAGCCCATTCTATCCTGCGCATATATGTGGAATCCAGACCAGAAGAGACCACTAAATAGTGCAGTTTGACCTTTTAGAAGCCCTTAACATGACGTTCCTTATCTCCTCTTGCACCTTTACTTCCCCTCTGCTTTATTTTTTGATAATTCTGCCCTTGATGGCTATCAGGAGCCCCAGGTGCTTATCTTCCAAATGCTTTAAAACACCTCCTCAGCTGATCTGTCACTGATACAGTTCCAGAGTGGGATGAGGCCCCATCTCATGTAGATCTGTAGGTTAGGCCCATATCTCACAGCTCCCTAGAATACCTTATAGCTTCTCTGGACTATGTTGATGAGGCCTTTGCTTCCACCATGAATCTTCCAGCAGAAAGTGACAGTCATGTCAGCTTCTACAGTGCCTGCTTTTACAAGATACTGTGACGTACCAATTTTAATTCTTCACACGCCTGGGCTCAGATCCTTTAAAGTTCAGGTCAATCTCAAGGCTAAGATGAATCCCTTTGTCTCAGGATTGACGCTGTCCTTTTGAACCTGCTGGTCAGAGGCCCCTTCTGTCTCAAATGCTCCTGCCAGGTTTCCATGAAGATTGTCCGGAGGAGATAGGAACCACAATCTTTCTTTTGCAGCACTGTTAGATAAAGGACATCTTTCTTTATCTTTCAGCTTATGGTTTGAGTTAATAGTTAAGTGTGAATGCAGGCTTTCTGTTGGTTTGCTGGAGTCAAGCTTTTGAACTCCTTACTCTCCTAGGAACTAGCACATTCGGAGGTGAGGAAAACAAGGTGTGCAATTAACATAAAATTCTGGCACAATATCATGACTCACAGTATCACCTGAGTTTTCTCTTCTGTGCTCATCATCTCTGTTTCTTATTGAATGCCCTCTGTGCACAGAATACAGATGTTGTCAAGCTGTAATCCACATCTCATTCAGCAACCATACACCTGTTAAAAAAAACCACAAAAACAACAGCTCACAACTTTTCACTGACAAGGAGAATGTGATCTTTCCTACCTCCAGCAAAGCCTCCAGCTGAACAACTTGCTGTGAAAGGAGCTGCATGGAACTATAGGATATGCTCTCCTTCATGCCAATTGGCTCATTAGTAATTTTAAAGTAAGTGTTTAAAAGTCTATTTCATTTGGAAAAGGGGACTAAATAGTCTCCTTCAACCTAGTTTCAGTCCAAGCTCTCAGCTGCATTGTAATTACTTTTACTATCTCCCGCAATCAAAGAGCATCTTCAGTCAAAATAAGAAATAATACTTCTTCTATAATACTTTTCTATCCAAGACTGCTGATATCCTTGTATTATTTATCATATCATCTTACTGTCTATTGCCTTCCTTTTGCTGTTGAAAGAGCTGACTTAAGGTGCTGTGAAGCAGCTCATCTTCACTGACAGTGAATGGTGGTGGGACAGACAGACTCCATCTCACTGGCCGTGACTCACTTCCCATTCCTACACACTCATGCTGTCTCATTTGAAGACACCATGAAAGAGGCCATGCTGTGTGAGCCCTGTTTTGTGGCAAGCATGTCTCACTAAGTAATTCCAGATCTCAGCAGGGGTCTAGCTCGTATTAACACTTATCCAGAAGAAAAATGGATGCATTTTGGCCTTCTAATAGGAAGAAAGGTCAGGTCATTCCATCTTTTCTTTACAGCAAAGAAGAAATTGCTCTGACCATGGAAAGGGCCCTGTTCAGACCACCCCCTGACTCACATGCCATTGTGCAGTCATATAACCACAAACTTCAGCATGACGGGAGGGTACCCTCTGTCATTAGAGAAAGAGGTCCTGGTTAACACAAGTATCCACACAGAGGTAACACATCTGACAAACAAAAGGATTATGACAGATCTAGGAATCTCTGTTTTACACACTGCTTCAGGGGTAAATCACAGGAGTCTTGGCAGACATCATGAGGTAAACTATCAGCTTCCTGATTCTTGTAATAAGTGACCAGAGAAGCACATAAAGTCACAAATAAAGGCATCTGTATTGCTAAATTGGTCCTGAACATGGTGTTTTTTCTAGAAAACAGAAATAATAGAAATTCATTTGTCAGCCTGTGTTTAGGCCCCAGCCTGTTCCACAGCAAAACATTGAGGAAAGCTTGTTGAAATAATTATTCTCAACTTATGCAATCGTTCTTTTTATTTCTGAAGGCTAATGGAGTGAAAACACGCTTTCCAGACCTTTGCTAATGACAGAGTCAAACTAATGATTGGGGACCCTTATGTTCCTCTCATAATGAGGCAAGCAACACAAAATTATAGGGATGCAAGTCCTCAACAATCACTTGTTCTTTATTTAAAAGGCAAATGGAGCATTTAGACAAGTTCTTTAGGTTAATGGAGCCACAAATAAGGTTTTGGGGCAAGGATTTTTTCATAGATAATGCAACAGAGACAATACTTTCTCTGGAGGACAGAAATATTTACAGACATTGAAATTTCACTGACATGGATAGGCAACCTAAAAGCCAACGCTGCAAGGGTAAGTGAAATCCGTCCTTTATTTCTCATTCCCCTGAAGTCTGCACATAAAATTCCCCAGGGTGCAGAGGCATTGCATGCCTAGCCTGGGTTTCAGGTGCTGGAACAGTGCAGGAAGGTCACAGGCAATGTGAGCCCCAGACCAGATTTAGAGAAGGGGCCACAGTGAATCTGAAAATTGCTCCTCAAGTGCCCGTCACCTGAACCTTACTGTTTTCCTGCCATGCACTTTCTTGTGCCCTACTCTACACCCTTGCCTAACACACAGATGCTGGCACCAACCCAGCCTGCACAAAACCCCCAGCAAGATTAAATGACCCAGTGACTCCTCCTCCAGGATAAGTGAGAGCCTGGAAAGACACCTGCTTTGAAAGGTCCTTCTTGCTACAGGAGACTTGTACCTGATTCTTTCTCACAGGCTGATGAAGGCAGTGTCAGAGCAGAGCCCCCATAACGTTGGGAGAGACGTTCAGGTCCAGGTCTCCAGAGGGATCTATTTTTTCGCCACGTCACCACATGAAGCAGATTCATATTTCCCTCTTGATTCTTGTCATACTCATCACTTCTCCTGTAAGTAGACCTGACACAACAGATTTATGCTGAAGACTTTTAACAAGAGGAACCTTAACTCCTTGGTCACTAGCACTACATAAATATTTTTACAACACTGCTTTCACTTACACTGCATCAAGGGGACAGCCAGGCTTAGGCACGATATCTGCAATACATTCCCAAGTCCCTGCTCCATCTGTAGAAATATAGGACTGAGTACAAAATCCCTCTTTCACTCTTAGCAAAGCCTACCCTGCAAAGGGAGGATCCTCTTAGTCCTTCTCAAGCTGCTGGTTCAGACAGTTAAAAAAAAATCCAAATGCAGGTATATCCATATCATTATTTATTCATAAGTAGTAGGCGGTACATAATTCACCAAATAAACTCTGAAAGATACATAATTAGTACAATTAACTGCATCTTATTCCTTTCAATATGAGACCATCCCAGGGGAAAAAAAAATTCTAACATCTACTATGATATGAAGCAGTCTCCTGGAAGAGTTAATAGTCCACAGATATGTTTGGTTTTTATCAAAGCCTGCTCAGTGTTCATACAATAGAAAAAGAATTTAAAAACCATTGAACTATTAGAGAAACAAATTTGGGATATTGGTTCAATTCTCATGTCCCTATTTTAACAAAGCTAACTGTTTTCCTATGTTGTGATCGCATCAACACTCACAAGCTTAGTGGCAGGAGCTTTGTCAACATGCTCAGTGGGAGCTCATGAGTGTGTAGAGATGCACGTTAAAGTAATGGAGGAAAACTGCCTGGTCCTGCAAATCGGGACTTGAGCCCAGCACTCTGGTCGATGTTTGCCTGGTGTAGTCTGTGAAAACAGATGTAGAGACAACATACTGAAAACCTGTGACCATAAAAGAGTGAAAAACCCCTTTGGATTTACATCAGGTTAAGTGATATTTGGTTTTGAGGGGCAAAAAAACCCTACTAAAATAAAAGCACCTATCAATGGATCTATCTTCATATGTGCAACCTTTCCCTTAAGGACTTCGACTTTCACTTGACATCCTGGATAAAATCCAGATATTCCTAGTATTGAAATGGAAATAGACTCCCCTTCTATTGTCTTTACATTATTCTACAGAAATATGAGTCTTTGATGCTGTAGAGCAAGCACCAGCTGGAGAAATTCTGCTACTGTGGCTTTCTCTCCCTACTCTGACCAAGAGGGTACGAGGTGCTAATCACCCTTCAAACCTCACAGCATGACAACTGACTCTTGAGAGTCTATTAATGAAGACCCAGCTGCACTAAGCTGGGCTCATGTTTTGGACAGATGGTATGAATGCCCAAATAACGAACTGGGAAGGGCAGTTGTCCAAGAAAGTACTTCAAGTAACTTTAAATGCACATCTGACTAGGTGTAATTTATCAGCCAATGCATGAATCTTTAGTCACAAGCATAGCACCAAACTCAGGGAAGATAGAAGTCTCTTTAATCAGCTTGCCCCTGGGCAGGAAAAGCACACAAAGAGAAGGGTATCATCAGTAGCAGAGTGACACTGCTGCGTGTAGAGTAGGTTTCAACAGTCACCTACACCCCCACTGAGTCTGATTCACTCATTGCTGGTACAAGACTGTCACCCTCACCTGTAAGAGACTAACACTAACACAAGCAAACAGCTAAAAACAGCCTGTGCTGACAAAAGCCATTGGCAAAGCAGACAGTGATAAGATCCAAATTTATTACCCTCATGTTACAGATATTTCAAGAGGAAAGAAAAAAGGAAAAAAAAAAAAATAAAGCCTGTACTATGGCTGCCATGAATAAGAGTCGACTGGATCAGAATTGTTCCTTGTTCCAGCAATGCAGGTGAATGACTTGGCATTTGGCAACATTAAAAAGCATTTTAATGAAATGAGCACCGCAGACTGCACCATCCTACCTCTCTGTGTAACCACTCTGTCCCCATCATTACTGGCTACTCCGCCAGTTTGTGTGTCATCCTCAGATTTTATCAGCAGCAATTTTATGTTTATTTCCAGATCACCGATAGAAAAATTGAAATAACACCAGACACAGACTATTTTATAAATACCTCACCTCCATCAGTCAGCATTCCCTGACTCTTTTGACTCAAGTCAAAACACTGTGCTGGGCTATGTAGAACACATTTCAAAAGCATATTATCTCTCTGCAGCCACTGTTGATGACTGAGTTTGTAATCACATACAAAATGGAAGTTGTTCTGTTTAGCAGACTCTACCTCCTTGAAAGCTATGTTACCTGATATTAATTGTATTTCTATTTAGCAATTGAATTTCATATTTCCATGTGCACTATTTTGCCAGATACTGACTTCAGGTTTGTCAGTTTATAATTATTTTAACCACTCCTCACACCCCTCTGAAGTACTGGTAAAACCTAAGACCTTTGCAGTCATCTGTAATATCGCCAGCAGTCCCAGGTTCATTAAAACCAGAAGTTTCCTGAGCCAGCTCTCTCAAGACTCTTAGGCATTTGTTATCTTAATAGATGATGTTTAGGAGACTGTTCCATTACTTCTCTTTGGAAGTAATCACCCTTATCTAAGTCCGTTTGCTGCAGCTTTTAAAATATAGAGTGGAAATCATGACGTAATGCCTTTGACTCCCTCGCTTCATTATAATATCTTTAATTATCTCTGCCTGATAATGCCAGTGTTCTTACTGTTCCCAAACCCACAGAAAATCCTCATTGCCTCTACCTCCCCTCGCTGAACTGGAGGGCTTATGTGGTGTGCTTCAGTGACCCCTTTTCTGCTGCCCCTTTCCTCTCTCTGACACTGAAGAGGTGCCAAGGACAAGGAACAGCAAGCAAGATCTAGAGGAGGATCAGGAAGGATTCACAGAAACTGCCTAGGGATTCAGGGGCTTTCAGCAATTCACCTGCAGGTTAACAGGGCCAAAAGCCCTGCCTTCAATTAGGGTAAGATTGTACAAGAAGAAAAATTTGCTCCTATCATCGGGGTCTCCATGTTGTTGTACAGTGCTTTTCTTCATCAAAAAAAGGTCAGGAAAGTAAGGTAATAGTTGGCACAGAACCCATAACAAAGACAGGGACAGAAGTCACCACTCTAAAGTACTAATTATTTGTCTTTTTTTCACATTCTACTCCAACTTTTTCCCAAATTACCTGCCCCATCTTGTCTTCATTGCCACATGCCACTGCTTCACCTCTGTGCCTGGGAAGATCATGAAACAGATCCTCCTGGAGGATATGCTAAGGCACATAGAGGACAGGGAGGTAATCCTAGGTAGTCAGCATGGATTTACGAGGGGCAAGTCCTGCCTAACTAACCTAGTGGCCTTCTACAATGAAGTGACTGCATCAGTCGACAAGGGTAGACCTGTGGATGTCATCTATCTGGACTTCTACAAGGCTTTTGACATGGTCCCCCACAACATCCTTATCTCTAGGTTGGAGAATTAGGGGTTCGATGGTGGGCTGTTCACTGGATAAAGAACTGGCTAGATGGTCGCATCCAGAGAGTGATGGTCAACAGCTCGATGTCCAGATGGAGGCAGGTGATGAATGGTGTCCCTCAGGGGTCTGTGCTGGGACCAGTGTTGTTTAATACCTTCATTAATGATATTGACAATGGCGTTGAGTGCACCCTCAGTAAGTTTGTGGATGATACCAATCTGGGGGGTGCAGTTGATACACTAGAGGGACAGGATGCCATCCAGAGGCACCTGGATATGCTGGAGAGGTGGGCCCAGATGAACCTTATGAGGTTCAACAAGGCCAAGTGCAGGGTCCTGTACCTGGGACAGGGTAACCAGCATTATCAGTATAGGCTGGGAAGAGGATATACTGGAGAGCAGTCCCATGGAAAGGGACTTGGGGATGCTGGTGGATGAAAAACTGGATATGAGCCACCAATGTGCAGTCACAGCCCAGAAGGCAAATCATATCCTGGGCTGCATCAAAAAACTGTGGCCAGCAGATCAAGACAGGTGATTCTGCCCCTCTACTCTGCCCTGGTGAGACCTCACCTGGAGTACTGCA
>JANHGN010019780.1:58260-70224 GCA_024605025.1 Megaceryle maxima | reverse complement strand
TGTCCCTACTTGTGTAGGGAGGTTGGACCAGATGACCTCTAGAGGTCCCTTCCAGCCTAAAACATTCTATGATTCTGTGCACAACTGAACTAAAAGATTTGAGCTCAGAATAAATGTCTACTACAAGGAGAAGCTTGTTACAGTAATAACACATTCACTGCACACACACTGCATTCTAATAACTATGGTCATGTAGAGAAATCCTCTTAAATCAAAGAAATACCGCAACAAATAATGAGAATGTTCAACAAAACTCTCTGAAGCAAACAGGGAAATAGAAAGATTGTTTGACCTTTTAATACTATAAATACATCTGCAGTGCCCAAGGAATGGCTGCATCCCACAGTCTCCTGAACAAATGCCTGATGCCTCTAATAACACCATTTTCCTTCATGTCTCTGTAACAGCCATATGGTTCCTCTTAGCAGTAGGACAAGACAGCTGGGATTATGTGGAGCAGCATTTCCCAGATGTTTTAGGTTTGGCTTGGTTTTGTTACTGTGTGTTGTTTGGTTTTTTTTTCTTCCAGGAACTGTGTCCATTGAATAGGCCAGGTCATCAAATGCAGCATCCATTTCTTCTCAATACAGTTAGGCAGTAGCAGAGTACTGGGGATCCAAATGTGCAGCCAAAGAAGAGTTATCTTATTAGTAGTGACAGCCTGAAGAACTAGCTGCAGGGAAACACTTGTGCCACCGGACAAACCACACTTCACTGGGATGAGTAGGCTGAATGGTCTGATTTTAGAGTTCTCATAGTCCAGAAGAAGCTGTGAGGGTCAGAGGGGGATTTTGATGAGTGTCTGTGGCAATGTCATCCACAACCCGTCAGTAACTCCCTTGGCTGACAAGGGAAGCAGCCTCCATAGGTTTTGGGTTCATGCCATGAAGATGTGGTTGCAGGAAGAAGGTTCCTCATTGTCTGAGATTGAAGGCAATCCTATACACTCTCCAAAGCATTTTCTGTGAGCTTCCAAATGGCAGTGATGGGCACAAAACATAAACTTGTATGCTTCATGCAACCATTCACAGAGCAAAACCCATCAAGTTAATTATACTCTAATTATCTTCCAAACTGAAAGGAGAATATCTGTGAAGCCACTTTGCTGTACAGCAGAGCTAATTTGCTGGGCACTGAAAGGTCTGCTGGATCTCTAGAAGCTGAGCTGTTATCTTCACAGAGCCACACTGTGCCATGAAGACACCAGCTTGTTTAGAGACACCAGCTTGTTTAGAGACACCAAGGCACAGCCCTGGGTCAGGTTTCTAAAACAGTTCAGTTCCCACTCTGTTAGTTGTGTGAAACTCTAGTCCCAGGTATAAGTACTGGTCTGTTTGGAAAATCAGGCCCTAAGCTCTTAAAATCTGTCCTTTCTCATGCTCTTCCAATTTCTACTGATCTCCTAATTTAAAGGCCTGGTAGTGCTGAGATCAGCATGGTAATATAAACAGGTTTTTGGATTCTGTAGAGCTACCTCTGGTTGGAATATTGTAGCCATTCTTCCTTGAAAGTAGATTTAAGAATGTGAAGAAAATACCAAAGGGGCATTTAAAATCTTACCCAGAGTAAGCAGATTTAATTCACTAATCTCTCAGAATTCTCTGGCCATGTCAAAGGAAAGCAATGACTTACTCAGGCTACCAAAATGTTTTTGAGTAAACATCACAAAAAATGAGAAACTATAGGAATTAGGACAGCAGGAGAGTTGGGGGGTGGGTGTAAAATGTTATTTGGATGAAACTTTAATAAAGTAAAAAGAAGTAAAGAATCAAATGGCCTATTTTCACCCTGGCAAACATTGTATGCCTCAAGGCTTCCCACTGGATCCCACACTGTTTAATTTGCTTGTGTTTATGAATGATCTAGAAAGGGATGGGACAAAAATAGCAAAAGTGCATGACCCACAAATTTTTAGGTGGGTCAGTAGTAGGAATAATTATGATGACATTCAGGAAGACCTTAGGCAACCAGATGACTGGCCCAAATAATCAGATTCCAGTGCTGAAACACCAGACATGTAACATTAGAAAAGGTGAAAAAATTCTTGCACAGGAATCTGAATGGAGGTGGACAATATTTTATTCACTGAGATAAATATTTTTTCTTTACACCCATCCCATCATCTGTGCCCCTAAACTGCTGAGGCCCTTCATTGCTGCACAGTGCATCCCCACAGCAGGCACGTGGCCAATGCCTCTGGCGCAGAATGCCACCGTGGCTCTGAGCAGCAATTGCCCCTGTCCCACCATGGGAGAGGCTGTGCACAGCCATGTACCACAGCAGGGTAACACCTCCCCTGCCTGTATCCCTACCCCTAGCTCACAGCATGGGGCTCTGCCAGTTCATGAAGGCAGGTCATCCCCAACCTTCTTTTGCCCACCACACATAAATAGTCACATAGGTCCATCAGGTGCACCATGACCTCTGTCTCAGTGAGGAGCACCAAGCAGGAGAGCTGAGAAAGACAGAGGATGCCACAGGAAAGAGAAAGACAATGTGATGTTATAAGGAGGAGGAGAAAAAAGGACAGAGTCAGAGCAGGGAGGAGGAATGGTCAAGATATGGGGCTAAGGACAGGATGCTGCACTGCAGGTGGTGCAAAGATATAATGCAGGTGACACAATGAAGAAGTCCAAGTTATCACTATAAATATATTCATGTAGATGCAATATGTGCACAAATGATAGAAGAGAGCAGAGAGCCAAAGCTCTCTCATTAGAAATTAAATACTCAAAAAAGTTTGAGTAATTCTGCGTAAGCACTACAGACTCAGCTAAAATCCTACACGTTAACATCTCTTCATAGGCTCTAAATACTTCCTCAGAGATACTGCATAAGTTAAATGGAGTTATAAGATGCAACAGAGAGGAGGAAAAAAAAAAACAACCAAAAAACCCAAACGTTCCTGTTAAAGCAATATATTAACAAGACACCCTAGGGAAAGGGCAGAAGGCAAGGCTAATGGGTAGGGTTAGGGTTAAAAATGACAACAGTAAAAAAGCTGCAGTTGGAGTGGGGAGAAAAAGGGATGCCAAAGGAAAAGAGAGGATGCAAATGTATTGTGCACTGACAACTCTTCCACATCCAGGACACCTGAGACTCCTGGGTAAGGCTGTGCTGACAAAAAGGGCAAGTGAAATAGTTAGGGTTGGTGTTGGGAGAGAGACAAGAACTACTGCTCCGTTTGGAGTAGGACAGGAAAGGGGATGCCAAGGGACAGATTGTTTGCAAAAATAGCTCTCCTATGAGAGCTTGCTCATCTAGCCATGACTGGGAAAGCTGGGACAAAAGTCAGCCAAGGTCAGCAATGTGGACTAAGGTGTGGATTAGGGCTTGTGTTGGGAGAGGTGCAAAGCCTATCTCTCTATTTTTGAGTGGAGCTGGAAACAGGCTGCCAAACCAATGCTTAAGCTGCTGAAAGAACTCATCCCCTGAGACCTTTTGTACAACAATGTGATGAAGGAATGTGTAATCTTTAGAGTATGCTCACTTTATATCTACTCCTTACTTTACAATGTCAGGAAAAGAGACATACAGTGAAAATAAAATCACAGGGAAATCACCAATACTTTTTTTTAAAAAGGTATTTAAGCCTATGTACTATGCTATAGTAGACCAAGGACACAGGATGATTCAAAATGAAAATGTATTTGTGTATGGTAACATTAGTTTCCAGAGTCGTGGGAGTTAATGGTAACGACAATTCTTAGAGTATATTAAATGCCACTCTTCAAGGTTTAATCCAACTTCTAACTATTTAGGGATCAGGATGAGATCTAATGGCGCTTGAGAACAAGGTTGAAAGGATTGATTATCCTGTATCTGCCTGCTGTGAGGTTCTTACATCTTCCTCTGAAGCATGTAGTGCTGGCCAGGGTCAGGGGCAGGATGCTGGATGGGAAGGCACCCTGGATTAACTTGTTTGTACTCCCTCTGCTCTGCCTTGGCTGCAAGGTATGCGAGGTTTTATGTCTGTAATCCACAGCTCTCCTTGAGGAACACGGAGGTCCTCTGAAATGCTAAACAGTCCAGGGAAAGAAGCTTACCTGAAGCCATGAGTAAACCCAGCAGTCACACCTTTGGCATAGATTTTGGCTTCTTCCTCTTCTAAATGTCTCAAGGTTTGGATGTCTTTGTTTTCAGCCCTGTATCTGAAAGATAAAGGAAATTAGCAGGATTTCTTTAATCTTTGTGCTCACCCAGATAAATGTATTAGAGGAATTCTGTAGGTTATGGAAATATTTATTTTGAACAAAATTAAAACTGCACCACCCTGTGTGTTATTGTCTTTTAGTGAAGGGCACAGCTGAGCCACGCAGTCTTCTATACCTGACTGCAGAAGCATCCCTCTTTTTGCCCTGACCTGGATAAATGAAAAAACGATGCTCTCTGTTCAATGAAAGCCAGTTTATATCTGGGGTTCAAAAGGTCTCCTTAAATATGTATTTTATTTTCAAAATTTCATAAGGAAGTTGATTTTGGCTTTCAAACAGCAAAGATTTAGAAGTGTAAGCTAGGACATTATAACATCAATCTGCTCAGTTATTGACAGAGGAGGCAAATAATTTTGTTTCTGGGTAAACTTCTGTGTAAACTAGTGAATATAAAACTATCTCAACTGGCTTTACCTGAGCTCTCTCCAGCTGGTTTCCTCTAATTTAACCAGGGGGAAGGTTGCTGCTACTTACTAAAATACAGAAGAAAATATAAAAAGTGGTAGACAATTAACAGGCAGACATGCTTCCTCACTGTGAGCAGATTTGTTGCTGGTGTCTATAGAATTTCCTTCCTACCTCCAAAGAAAATACAGTTTTCAGAAATGATCAAGCCTGGAAGACACTCTCAATATCACAGGCAAAGATTTGTGAACACAGTGAGCATATTTCTCCGGTACGGTGCTCCTCTACCTGAGCAGAAGGATGCAGAGGAAGGCGGGAAGTACGATATGAACTCTTCCTATATCAGCACCTATGGGCCTCTCTGATTCCTTCTCATGAGCCTATGAATCCCTCCCTCTCTGAACACAGCAACCCACCAAACAGCATAGCTCCAGCACCATCTGAACTACTTTTCCTACCTACATCCTAGTAACTCTATCCCAGCCTTCAGCATATCTCCTTCACTCAGCCCTGGCCCAGTCAGCGCTTAGAGAAATCCATTTTCATTAACACTTTCTCACAAGGACTGCATTAGTCTACCATCCAGATAAGTTGTTGGCTCAGGTCCTATTACCTCAGTTTCTCCTGTCTTTAGTAAGCTCTTTAGATTCAAGCACTAACCTCACGCCAATTTCTTATTGCAAACCTGGATTACTGCCTTAACTCCTCTTCCCATTTTACTACCACTTATCTCAATGCTCTCTGGCTGTGAGGATGTAACACAGCAACAAAGGACAAGGAAAAAGAGGAGATTAAAGTATAAATGGATCTAAATACTTAATAGCTGAAAAGAAGAAAAGTGTGACCTACATTAATCAGAGGCAAAATAATGACAATAGGCTTCAGCTGATTGTGTACCTATTTTTTAATTTATTTATTTTTAAAACACCAGGTAACAAGAAAACTTGCTTGAAAATGTTTCATTCAAATGTGACTTTAGACATAGAAGTTTTCTACACTTTGGAAACAGTCAGACATTTGAGGGAAAAAAAAAAAAAAAAAGGTAGAATTCACCTTTATGAGGACTGTTACTCCAGACAAGAGATAGTCAAGAGTTGCAGATTGAACCCCTTCTGTATAAATTACTGAGATTTCTTTTTATTTTCACCATATGGATCTCTGTCTCCTGTTCTTGAAACTTATCCACATGCCTTTCAAACTGCAGCTTGAAGCTCCAGGCCCTGAAGTCAAGAGGTGATATGAGAATCACAGGCATCACAGGTATCACAGGGTGGTAGGGGTTGGAAGGGACCTTAGAGATCTTCAAGTCCAACCCCCCTGCCAGAGCAGGATCATACTATCTAGCACAGGTCACAAAGGAACCCATCCAGGCGGGTCTGGAAAATCTCCAGAGAAGGAGACTCCACAACCTCTCTGGGGAGCCCATTCCAGTGCTCTGTGACCCTTACAGTGAAGAAGTTCCTCCTCATGTTAAGGTGGAACCTCTTGTGCTCCAGCTTATATCTATTCCCCCCTTGTCTTATCACAGGGCACGAGTGAGAAGAGGCTGTCCCTTTCCCCTTGACACTCAGCTGTCAGATATTTATAAACATTTATCAATCAACTGGTCCTTCACCCAGTCTTCATTGACCAGTGGAGAGTGATCCCTCCCCGAGGCTCTCTCCCCTTCATCCAGGGACTGGAGTTCACAGGGGCTGGTCTTAGAAGTAAAGACTGAAGCAAAGGTGTTCAGGAACTCTGCCTTCTCTGCATCCTCAGTTATCAAGACTGCTGCCTCATTCAGCAGTGGCCCCACACTTTCCCTATTCTTCCTCTTAGCACTTATGTATTTGAAGAAGCCCTTCTTATTCTCTTTTACTTCATTTGCCAATTTAAGTTCTAAGAGGGCTTTGGCCTTCCTTGTTTCCTTCCTACATGCCCTGACTACCTCTCTATAACTATCCCAACTGATAAGTCCTTTTATCCATGAACTGTATACTTCTCTCTTTCTTGAAATCTCCTTCAGAAGCAAACTGCTCATCCATGCAGATCTCCTAGCATGCCTTCCCGATTTTTTCCTCAATGGAATACATCTATCCTGGGCCTGGAGGAAGTGGTATTTAAAAGTGTAACCAACTTTCTTGGGTTCCTTTACCCTCCAGAGTCCTAGCCCATGGGATTCCTGCAAGCAGATCTTTGAAGAGTTCAAAGTCAGCCCCGTAGAAGTCCAGGGTTGTAGTCCTGCTTACTGCTCTACTTCCCCCTTGTATAATACTAAACTCTACCATATCATGATCACTGTCGCCTAGGCTGTTCCTGACCCTAATGTCCCCAACCAGTCCTTCCTTATTAGTTCATACAAGGTCCATCAGTGCACCTCTCCTTGTTGGTTCCTCCACTACCTGCATCAGGAAGTTATCATCTATACACTACAAGAGCTTTTTGTACTGGGTATGCCTAGCTGTGTGGGCTTTCCAACAAATATCAGGGTGATTGAAGTCACCCATGACTACCAGGGAGAGTGTTCTAGAGGCCACTTCCAGCTGACTGTAGAAGGCCTTGTCAGCACCTTCTTCTTGGTTTGGCAGTCTGTAGTAGATGCCCAGAACAGTTTCACTCCCTTTTCCATGTCCCTTAATTTTTACTCGCTCAAGCTTTCAACCTGTTCTACCTCCCCTCCTGGATAGAACCTAATACATTTCAGTTGCTCTCGCACATAGAGAGCAACCCCACCACCTCGCCTTGTTGGTCTATCTCTTCTGAATAGCACATAGCCATCCATGACAACATTCCAGTCATAGGAGCTGTCCCACCACGTCTCAGTAATTGCAGTTATGTCATAGTTATGCATTCTAACGTATATCTCTAACTCCTCCTGCTTATTCCCCATGCTTTGTGCATTGGCATATAAGCATTTCAGAGAGGAAGTAAAGTTTTTAGTTTTCAATCTTTTCATCCAACTATTTTTGGCCACCTCTGTGGCGACTAATCTACAAGAGAGCCCTGTGTGTCCGTAGTCACACATACCACCAGTATCCACCTCAAGTGGGATGGCAGACTGAAGGCTGTTCCCATTCTCAACTTTAGCGAGTCTGGTTTTATCCCCCTCCCCCTTCGAACCTAGATTAAAGCCCTTTCAATGAGTCCTGTCAACTCCTGCACAAGGATTCTTTTCCCCCTTCGAGATAGGTACACTCCATCTGCTGCCAGTAGACCAGGTGCCATATAAACTTCTCCATGATCAAAAAACCCAAAATTCTGACGATGGAACCACTCTTGCAGCCATGTGTTAATTATATTTGTTTTCCTCCCTCTTTCTGTATTCCTCCCTACTACTTGAGGGATTGAGGAGAACACCACCTGTGCACCCGAATCTTCAACCAATCACCCCATTGCCTCGAAGTCCTTCTTGATTGCCTTAGGACTTCTTTCAGAAACCTCATCATTACCAACCAGGAAAACTATTAACAGATAATAATCAGAGGGGTGCAACAGATTAGGCAGCCTCCTTTTAACATCTCTAACCCAGGCCTCAGGGATGCACTAGATTTCCCTATGGGATGGGTCTGGTCTGCAGATAGGCCCATCTGTTTCCCTCAGAAGAGAGTCACCTACTACAAGAACCCTCCTTTTCTTCCTTGTTGAGGAAGTCCTGAGTTGCGAGGCTGAGGGACAAAGTATCGGTGAATCACCAGCTGGATCCTCATCAGAATGTTTGTCAAATTCGAGGGGTCCATACCCCTTAAGTGATGGCAAAGGGGGAGGAAGGGGAGGTGGGGGGAGGACTCGCCTATCTCTATGAGGTGGGACCTGCCTCCAAGTCTCCCCCTGTCCCACACCCCTGCCTTTAATCTGGTTACAAGAAGACTGACTGCCTTCCAGGAGGGCCTCATATCTATTACTCGATGACAGTGGAGGAGGTGAAGCAGGCAAGGGGTGTGATCGCCTTCTGCCACATCCATGAACTTGCCTCCACTCACCCTCTTTACTGTCCTCTATTTCAGGGGGGCAGCACACAGTGACCTACTGATCTTGGATGTTATCTGTCTCCTGAATGGAGCACAGAGCTTGGCTCTGGTGGTCTATCTCAATTTCAGATTCCCTAATGCTCCTGAGTCTTTCTACTTCAGCTTTTGGTCTCACAACCTCATCTTCTATCAGGGCTACATGGCTAAGCAGATCATCTACCTGCTCACAGAGCACACAGCCATCATGAGGGTTGCCCTCTGAGATCAGAAGCAGGCTGTGGCACTCTCTGGAACCTGTCATCTGTACCCCCATATCCTTCTGTGGGAGCCCTGTCTGAGTTCCTACATCCATTTTGAAAGGTGACAGGAGAATAGCTTCTATCACAAATAAAGTTGAGGCCTGACTTATGATTGTGAAAACGATGTTGAATGTCAACAAGGTTCAGGTATAAAGAAAAAAACACAAAACAAAATAAAACAAAAACCAAACAAACTTTTTCTATTGCTTTTTTTTTTTCATTATTTTTAAGGGCAAACACATAAAGATGGTATACCAACATGTCTTCTAAACTGCTGGAATGAGCAGTGCAGTTGGCATGGGACTGTTGTGATCATGAAGATCCCTCAAGGCTGCTGGCTGCATCCTTTATTTCTCACTCCAGCTGCTACTGGGAGAAAAGACAGAAGATGCAAATGGCCAGTACAAACATCTAGGCTTGTGCAATCTGCTGCCTTGTGGGAAGTCTGGAAAGACTTGCTCTGCAGAGACTTACTGGTCTGACCAAAACAATGTGTCTTCAGAATCCTTGAGCCTGAAGAAATGAACAGCTGAGACTGATGCATTCATAGCGTGTCAAGGGTTAGAGCTGGGCTGGCCACTAGACAGATGACAAATGGTCTCTATTAAACCTTCCTCCTTCCCAAGGAGGAAGAGAAAAGGAATAAGGGACAGAGACTTATGAATTGGAAAAGAAAAACTAAACCAGCTTTAATAAAAGTAAGAACAATAAAGTGGAATATGTACAAATATATACAAAACTAATATCAACCCAACTGCCCTGATGGCAATTAATTCAACATCACCACTGATGCTGTAAAGCAGACACTGACGAAGTCCCAGACTGGACTCAGTGGCAGACGAGAACTGGATTCAGGAGCTGCATTTGAGAACTGGATTCAGGAGCGCACACACTGGGATTGAAGGCAGAATTCAGAGTCCTCCTTGAATTCTGGCCACTGAAGAGGCCTTAACCCTTGCTCTCCTTCAGCTTTATATTGCATACGACATATATGGAATAGAATCCATTGTTGGCCAGTTTAGTGTCACCTGTCCTGTCCACTCCTCCCCACAGGTGCAGCCTTTTACTTTCTGCACCCCCAACATGCTACACAAGATTTAGCAGTGACCTTGGTCTGCACAGGAGCAAGGATAAGCAACAGCCTTTCTGCAAACCAGTCTTTGGTAGTAACTAAACATCAGGTGATATCACTGCTAGAAGCAGACACTATGAAAATATATCTTTAACTTCAAAAGGGCAGTTAGAAGAGACAGAGCTGAAAAATAAAATCACTGAACAGAATTAGTTCTGTTCTAGCTCAAACCAGGACATAGTTTCAACCTATACCTTATCCGCTACCCTCGTTTGAAACACTACATCTTGACTCCTTGAATGTACTCTTGTCTCAGTAGCCTCTTGAGCTCTGAGCTGGATTGCGTTTCCTTTAACAAATCAACCTCCTAGCCCCCATTTTAACATTAATTGATTGGAGATGCTTTTAACTGTTCCTTCTGGGTGTATTAATTTTTTACAGATTGAATTTGGTTTGATGAGACAGGAAACCTGAAACTATTCCTGGCATCTCCTGCATACTCAGAATAACCACTCTAATGCATTCAGAGAAGCACACAGCAACAGGGTGGTAAGGGAGCAGGGCTGGGGAGAGGTGGGGGTGCAGAAGGCAGGAGGTGGGAGGAACATAGGTAGTCACATATCCATTTCCAAAAGACATCAGTAAGTGATTGCTTACCCATGTCATCTTTTATATTAAACATTTTTCCCAGCAATGCAGGTATTTCGATCAGGCTGGGGCTGCTGACATTAACAGATATTAAATACACTCAGGAGAAATATGATCAAATGTTTGAAGTGTCTAGTAAATGTGCTGTTAGCTGCCCTCCCAAGGAGGTTTAGTGCAAGCTATTGTGTTTTGCTGAGTGAGAGAAAGGCTGGAATATTAGACAAGGAATCCGAAGGCAATTTTATCGGCAGTGTTATGCAGCAATGGAACACATTGCTAAAGGATTGGAAGCTTTTCTATTACAGCCATCAAATTACTTGCTATTAAACATTGAAATGCCATTTTGCATTTTAAACCATCCAAGTTGGCACCTGTAAAGGATTGGTATGCTCATCAACAACACCTCTGTATTCTGACACTGTGGCAAGGCTCTGGGCAGGGCTGAGCTTTGATGCCCTGTTAGACCAGAAAAGGTTTCATCCTTTCTGCTCACCCATGCAAGAGTGGGAGATACGCTTGGCCAAGCTCCTCTCTCACATAACCATGCTCAGGTCAGGATGTTTTGTCCATAGATGAGATTGACTGATTCCACTCATAGCAAGATGCGCTAGATAATCTAATGGGCCTCATCCATTTCAGAGAGCATTTGTTTCTTCCTCCAGCAAGACTCGATATCTTTTTTGTTCCAGAGATGTAGCACCAGCAAATGCCATCATTATAGCTCAACTACTCTTCTCCTGGAGCAAAGGAAATAACAGATGGGAAGACAAATGGCAGAGGAGGAAGGGGATTGGCTACACTGGAAGTTATGTGAAAGAACATCAGGCAAAAAGACTGGGAGAAGCTCCTCCCTGAAAGTATATCCCCTCACAGCAGCCATTTCTTCTGTTTTTCAGCTTTTGGTTTCATCAGAAGGAGCTTTAAATTTCTCCTTCCTCTTGGCACATCAGGGATACTATGCTTGAGCCTGTGAGACCTCTGTTAGGTGGGGCAATGTAAACACTCCCTCCTAGAGGTCTCATCCTAAGAACAGCCTCTTAATCCTTCAGGATTCTTCCATAGGGCTATAAAAAAGAAATCAACTAAAAGTAAAAAGTGACTTTCTTTGTTAAAAGGCCAGGTCCCACTTAGGGAAAAAATATTTTATATTACAGAACACATCCCATTTACTACTAATAAATAAATTACATGTCACATGGACTAGTGACATATATAGTATTTTTTTATCCTGAAAAGCCTGGTCTTTCCTTTAAAATTTTCCAATATATCCAAACAATCCAAATACAGCCATTTCTGAACTCAGTACAGCCCTTCAAAATACTCTCCAGCCAGCAGTTCAATTCAGCCAAACTGAAGGACCAGCTTTCTTTTTTTATTTT
>JANHGN010019780.1:0-52850 GCA_024605025.1 Megaceryle maxima | reverse complement strand
GCTTCCACCACCTCTCTGGACAACCTGTTCCAGTGTCTCACCACTCTCATGCTGAAGAAATTCTTCCTAATATCTAACCTGAATCGACCTATTTCTAGTTTTAATACATTCCCTCTAGTCCTATCACTGCCTGACAGCCTAAAAAGTGCCTTCCCAGCTTTCTTGTAGGCCCCCTTAAGATACTGGAAGGCCACAATAAGGTGTCCCCGAAGCCTTCTCTCTTCCAGACTGAACAACCCCAACTCTCTCTGTCCTCATAGGAGAGTTGCTCCAGCCCACTGATCATCCTTGTGGTCGTTCTCTGGGTACGTTCCAGCACATCCATATCCTTCTTGTAATAGGGGCTCCAGAACTGGATGCAGTACTCCAGGTGAGGTCTCACGAGAGTGGACTAGAGGGGGAGAATCACCTCCCTTGACCTGCTGGCCACTCTTCTCTTGATAGTCTATTTACTCTTTACAAAATGTCTGTTCTCTAATGTGAGATTTTTTCTGAAGTTAATATGTTGTTTAAAATTGTATCAGGAAACCTCTTAATTAATTCAAATCACAGAATCATACAGAATTGCCTAGATTGGAAAAGTCCTTTAAGATCATTGAGTCCATTCATCAACATAACACTGATGAGTCCTTGACTAAACCATATCCCTAAGCACCACATCTACAAAACTATCTACAGTTCTCTCATTATCTGGTTGTTGCAAAGCTTCAGTACCTGAAATTGTGCTGGTTTTGTTTAGATTTTTAGATGAGTTAATATGCTTCTCTCACTAACTGCTGTCCTTCATTAATTGCTAATACTGTTTTTCAAAGGTAGATTGTATTACAAATTAAAAATTCAACATCTGAAAAAAATCCACACGCTAGCTAAAACTTCCAGTAAACTATATTCAAGGAAATACTTCTTTTTTTTTCAAAATTTATGTGTGCTCCTGGGAACACTGGCTTCCAGCTCCCCTCCAGATAACATGGCAGGGACAATAACAACCAAGTCCCATAATGATGGAGGACTCGCAAACATCACAAGAAAGGACTAGGGAAATCAACATGAAGGATACACTTGTAGGGAGAATAGCAGTTTGAGCTTACATCTCTTAACATGAGACATTTCAGATTGATGTTTTAGATAAGTTTAAGAGACATCCTAAGCAAGGACAATCCCAGTGAATTAATGTGAAACCACAAATAGTGATGTCAAGTTGATTAAAGGAATACCTTAAATAGTTGATTTTGCTCCAGTGTTAATGACCAGAGGTATTTTGAGTTTAGATGGTACATTTCTTTGTGCAAGAGAGGATGGTCAGATCCCATTCCACTAACGCAGTAAATCTCAAAATGCCACCATGTTTGGGATAATGACAACACAGATGTTGCTGCAAGTAGCCACAGCTCTCCTAATGTTGAATTTTGTTAAGTGACAGTTAAGGAGGACAAAACTACTTCCTGCACATAGTTGAAGATCATACAAAGCAGAGTAGGAAAAGGCCAGGGTAAATGGTACCTAAATATAACAGTACGTGTGTATTGTGCTGAGTAAGTTGGTGAATCCAGCTGAGACACAGTGAGGATTCATGCATGCCATACGTTTTAACTACATTACAGGTGAGGTCCTTCATTCAGCTGCTCAGATGGGCTGTAAAAATAAAGTACTAAAATCAGAGAGGATATCTAATGTGGGTTATCATGAAAAAAAGGAGCTTGTAATGATGAGATCTGCCAAGCCAAGGGACAGAATCACAAGATAAGGGGTGGAAACCAAATTTTGGAGACACAGACATACAGTTTGATAGCTGCTCTGCACAGCACAGCTGTTCTGTGTTGGTCTCTTCCACATAGAGCTATGATTTCCTAGCAGCCAGTGCTAGGAAAAAAAAAAAAAAAAAGAACTTCAGTTTTCCTGAGGGTAAAATGATGTACCATCTCCTTTTAGTGCCTCTTCCTCAGACAACCCTTCCCATGCTTGGCACCTCTTTCTGGTATTTATTATTTCCTTGTCAACAATAAACCCACATCTATCACTGCTGCTGTAGGTTATGGCATCATGCTGGACTCCCAAACCTGTGGAGGCAGGACTGACAACAGGAAAAAATTTAAATTAACTGAGATTTCCTCCCCATTTGGAAACAACTCAGGGAAAACATAAACCTGTCATATCTGAAGGACAGCTTAATACTACACTCCTAAAAGAGATGTGACTAAGTCTTAATCCTGCTGAGTAAAACTTGACTAGTTCGTATTAATAGTTTATTATTATCTCTAATAGTTCCCCCACTCCAAATCCTTTGTGCATCATTTACGTGGGATTTTTAAATGACAAAGCAAAATCTATTTGGAGAGACATTTTCCCATTTTAATAACATTTTCACACACATCAGCTAAGTCAGTCACTGTTGCAAGCTCAGCCTCCCTTTTCTGCAGTGATCAAAATTAAATGCCAGCTGATCTCCAGGGAGACTAAAGACTGAGCCAAGCACAGAAAGCTCCTGTGTTAAATACTGATGCTCTCAGTGAATCCCATCACTACTTATTCATGTGTTTAGCAGTAATTGAACACCATGTTTTCACACAAATCACAGGATCCCAGCCCAGCAATTTTTGCTGAGGGAGTTTCTCTATACCCTGAGATTGGTCTTTGAGCTGCCTCACTCCAGCCTCTCCATTTCTCAATGTCAAGTTAGAACCTGTCTCCACACTGGATTGGGTGAAGAAGTGGCCCTGAAGTTAATACAGGAGCTTAGAGCTAAAGATGGTGACTTTTTTAGATCAGGAACCTAAGAAGAAGATGTCAAATTCAGGCTTTGCTATTGTGTGCACAAACTCAATTATAAAACTTCAATTTTTCAAGAAGGAGAAGAATATAACTCCCTTTATTTCTCCTTCCCAGAGAACAGGTCTCTGTCTGTCTCTGCTGTGAGGAGCTGAAAGAAAAACTAGAAACACCAACATGCAACCTCCCTAATAGTCGTGTCCAGCATTGCCTGGAGTAACCACAGCTAGCCAGGGTTCATCCAAAAAAAGCACTGTAACTCTTAGCACCAGCTATATCTTTTTACAGGTAAGGTCATTCTTCCTAAATTCTGTGACCACATAGATCACATTCACATTCCTAAGGATAATATCGCACAATACCAAACAATTAAAGAACGTGTACCACCACGATCTCCAGATGTGGATGAGCAGACAGTATATACTCGTCCTGAGCACACCAGAGGGACGTAACCTCACTTGCAGGACACTCACTTCAGGGATTCTTCCACAACCACTACCTCCACTCACCCCCCAAGAATATCTCTCTTCCTAATAACCTGAGCGCCAACTCCTACACTGCTATAACAAAAAGCAATTTGAAACAATTTGAAAATAATCCTTAAGGGAGGGCACACTGCTGTCATCACTGCCATCACACAGAGCATTTTGCAGGGATATAAACCATTTGGAAAAAGAACCAAATATCCAAACACAAATGTGCAGGACAAATGTATAACAAGAAACTCCTTTCATTCTGCTTGAGGTATGAAGTGGATCAGAAGTAGCAGGTGGTTTAATTGTGAATGCATACAGAATCCTTTGCCATCCATTCTGTTGCTGCAGTCATAGGTGATCACAGGACACCTGGAAAATTATTGAGGGTACAAACTGTCAATGTTATAATTCCTGTATGGGTTCAGATTTTGAAAAAAATAAATTTTATTTGCAGGTTGCAAGTGAAGAAGGCCATGTGAACTGGTGGTTTATACCTAGTAGCTTTTTTAATTTATGACAGTTTTGTTGGATTAGGATTGTGCTCAGTCTCAGTGATCCTGTTTTCTGATAATAGGCAGAAGAACTAAGGAAATGTGCTAGTGTGTTTTAGCATTTGCTAGTAACATTCTGTGATTGGGACTATTGTAACATCTGAACTAGTCTTGCTTTGCACCTTGCAAAGGCATTCATGCCTGAACAAAGAACATACAAAATGCTACCCTTTGGATTTGGCAGCATGTTACAAGTGTTTGGCACAAGCCTAGATTTCAGTGTAAAGTACAAGGCAACAAAGAATCCAATCCCATTCACTTCACAAAGAAAAGAGAAAGAAAAAGAAGAGTATTTTGCACTTACCTAATGACAAAATTTGCCAGGTCTGAAGAGTCTTTTTTTTCAAATGTTCCTATTAGACTTGCTTTTAAACCAGGAAGAATGGTAGCTGAGGGCAACTAATAGCTTACAGGGTCAATCTCACCATTATGATTTGAATGAAGAGATGAAAGAGGTCTAAAGGGAAGGAAATCCCTGGACACAGAACTATGATCCTTTTGGGAATCGTTCCCATGGGGCCACTTAGCAACAGGCCACCATCCAAGCACAACGCCCCTGAGAGCAGAAGAAAAACTTTCTTCTTTATATGCTGTCCTCTCTGTTGAAAATAGTGTTTTCAGCTTATTCCCTGGGGAGTCAGTGCTTCATCGGGAAGAAATAAAGCTGGCCAGTCTGAGAGTGATTGTGTCTCATGCTCTGCAAAGGCACACATTTCTCTTATCCCCAGAAAGAAAATTGCCTCATTTTACATTCAGAATCAAATGTACTGAAATTATAAGCAGTGGAATAATTACGTTCAACATGACACAGTAGATCTGACCTTAATAAGAAAGCCTGGTGGCCTTAACTGTTATGGGACCTGCTCTTGCCATTTGTAGGCCTGGGGATCATTTCCATGTTCTCCCTCCAGTAAAAAAAAAAAAGTTACATGCTTCTTGCATCATGTCCATGTGCTCTGTGTGACCCTGGGGACTAAATCAATAACTCATTCATTCTACTGAATCTGAGTGCTGACTTGGTCAGTGCCACTAACATAGAAACAAAGAAAATAAACATTTACTTAAAGAGAGAAATAGATACAGCTGTGGAGTTCTTTTTAGCCTTTAATTGTCTGATACTGAATTTTAGGAATTCTAGAAGAAACTCTGACTCCTCTGACACAATGAATTTGCCCTGAGTGTTGATGGCTCCAGTGGAGTAAGGACATGCCTCTTTCAGAAAGGTATTTGGTATAAAAACCTGTCACACCAGAATCTGCCAGCTTCTTCACTTCTGACCTCCAGTTCACATTGGTATTCCAGTGCGACCCCCATACATCTCTACCAGTGCTGCTCAGCCATGACCTACTTTCCCTGCTATTATAGCACCGAGCACTCCACGTGATGTAGACAACACATTTTTCTGATGCCATAAGTAGAATGCAAAATGATCATGCAAGTTGGAAATATTGTCCTTTGCTTTGAAACCTTGCACTTAGAGGATGGAAAGCTGCAGAACAGAAGGGAGTGGGGGGGACTGTTCTGTCCAGGACGTAGTGTTGGGATCCTGTAGATTTGGTTTTTAATCCCACTTTTTCCTGGGAATCAGTCAATCAAAAGCACGTAAGAGATGAAAATCAACATCCTACCTTTCTGCTGAGTAACAGCAGCAGCTGGAGAGAAATGTGTGGATATAACTGAGATCTAACGTGCAGATTCTACAGAGAAGTACAAACATGAAAGTTGGGTTGAGAGTTTATCGCCCCCCTTCCTTTGGCAGAGGAAGTATTAAGTTTTCTGCCACTGAATATCCAAAACCAGGTTATTACAATTCTTTCTTCCAGAATTTATGCAACCATTGCTTATTAATAGTTCAACTTTCTACATAATCTTGAATTTCTTCAAACCAAAGGTATAAGACATGCCCCTGCAATTCTATTCGTTAGGTGTAAAAAAGGCATTCTAGTATTTTCTTCACAGGGGTGCTGGAAGGATAACATTGCAAATGCTTGGAGGTATTCAGAGGCTGTGGGTGTAGATGTTGTGTACCATGAGGACATGCAAAAAGAACTGAATCATGTCTTTATTGAGAAATTACAAGTGTAGATGTTAGACCAAGAGACTTGGAGAAAGGATATCTGTGTTATTTTCCCAAGTCTGTCCTTGGTCTTCTAGGTAATGCTGGAAAAATCACTTTTCTTCTCAGTATGACCATTTCCGTAACCATAGTATGGAAACAGTCCTACTGACCTTACATGTCAAGAGATTGGGAAAGCTGAATTCACTCGCATGTACAATGCTTCATGATTTGCATCACAGATCATGGATGAGAATTAACAGTGTCATTGTCCTGGTGCAACCCCAGTGCAGCTGATTTTGAGCCTCTCATATAGTGCTAAAACAAAGAAAACAAAAATAATTCTTGCTTTAATCAGCCTTAAGCAAACCCTGCCTGAACTTTCTGATACACACCTTGGAGTTTCTCCTACAAAGATAGGTTGAGAGTGATGGGGTTGTTCAGCCTGTAGAAGAGAAGGCTCTGGGGAGACCTTTTAGTGGCCTTCCAGTACTTAAAGGGGGCCTACAGAAAAGATGAGGAGGGACTCTTTATCAGGGAGTGTAGTGGTAGGAGAATGGCTAACAATTTCAAACTGAAAGAGGACAGTTTTATATTATACATAAGGAAAAAGTTCTTTACTGTGAGGATAGTGAGTCACTGGAACAGGTTGCCCAGAGAAGGGGTGGATAATCCCTTCCTGAAATGTACAAGTCCAGGATGGATGGGGTTTTGAGCAACCTGGTTTAGTGGAAGTTGTCCCTCCCTGCCCATGACAGGGAGGAGAAGATCTTTAATGTCCCTTCTAATTCAAACCATCCTATGATTCTATGAAAACGATGACATGGCACACTGTAGCCCATATATCAAGGACAATTGCACAACACACCTCTGCAACACTGACAAGCCATAGCACTTCTTGCAGAAAGCCCCTTCCCTAATCAGTGAGCTCTTCAAAACAAACCATACGCAAAAAACAGAGGCTGCAAAAGAACCCAAAAACTCAGTTGTACCTTTGTCCTCCAGAGCTTCCCTGGCTCACCTGGCAGAAGTCCCTCAATGTCTGTGATCCGCCTTGGAGAGCCTGACAGGACAGCAGACACCTCATGGCAGTGTGTCACCCAGCATTGCAGGTCAGGGAGTCATGTTCCCTCCCCTGCAAAAAGCTTCTGGCAGGATTTTTCCAAGCTTTAGTGTATCTTTTGTCTCTAATGAAGATCCATAACCTGAAGTCAGAGAAGGTCTCCTACATGCAAGAACTGGTCAGTGCCCAGATGCTTCCCAGTGACAGAAGTTTTGCTCCTTGTCTTATTTGCATGGCCTCAGTATTTATGGCCTGTAGCTCTCTGTACACCCTGCTCTTTGCAGTGCCACCATGGAAATGTCTGTATAAATGTGAATTTCAATGGCCATTATACTCCCAGCAGCAGCAATCTGCGTTCAGTACCTCAGAGCCTGTTAATCTGTACTAGTCATAAGGCTACTTATCTCCTGCTCTTTTCAAATACCTCGGCAGTGGATACAAAAGGGAAATAGCAGGAGCTATTCTTCTCCTGAGTCTGAGGGATTTTTTTGTCTTTTTCTTTCTTTTTTTTTTTTTTTTCTATTTTATGCTGTACTGTTGCTACATTACCAAATGTCTCATTCAAAACGAATGGCAAAGTTTGCAAGAGAGATAAGAGATTACAATCTCCCAAATTTCTGCTAGTTTAAGACTCTTGGCCCAGGAAAGCAGCTAGTTGCAAGGGTGATGCTGCAAGGGCCCAGAGTGCTTAGCTGTCTGTTAGCTCATTAAAGCACTGTGATCTGAAAGCTTTTAGAGATTTAGTTCAGATCTTCCTTGGGGTCATTTTTAGCTCTACTACCCATTTGCTGAAGAATCCTTAGGTCCAACCTACAGGTGTTGAGCTACAAAAGGACGTTTGGAGAGGTGTCTTTGTATGCCATGGACAAGCATTGTTAAAGACAAAGACAGATGTAGCTCCAGAGACACTTCTAGTGAGGATAATGAGAGCTAAAAATGTGCAAAGGAAATAAATTATGAAAGAAAATTAACATCTGGATTAGATTTGGGCTGCTGCCTCTAGGGCTTTTATGGTGAAAAATTAGGGATGCTGATTCACCTAACTTCTACCACTGCTGACATAAAATGTTGAAGTCATTTCATCAGACAAAACCTGGACGAGAACTCACCCTGAGAGCCAGCCCTCATCCTTTTTTACCTCCCTAGGTGGAGTGCTGCTGAGCAATAGAGCATATTGCCCAGTCCTGGGAGATCTCACTATGTGGCCACATGTGACTAAAACAAGGTAACAAGAAGAACATTAAGAGACATGCTCTGTGTAACTAACTAGGTAAGTTGGACCCACTGTTTAATGAGGGACTGAAGAAAATTCTCTGCTGTGGAATGAAGTGTCCCAGATGAGAGCAGAGGTCTGCCAGATGCTAGCTAGGGAAATCCAACTGTGGGGCCAGGTTTATGAAAAAGAAAAAGGGAGGTGCTGGACTCCAAGCTCTCCTGAGTAGAGCTGGGCCCTACAAATGGATAACAATTGTGACAACCAAGGCAGGACACAGACTATTGAAGATAAAAGAGAATGAAGAGGATGCTGAAGGTGCTTAGCAAAGGGCCAAAAAGATGAGAGTGATCTTCTGAGAAAATGGTAATATTACAACTTTATTTTCTACATGTAGCAATTAAGATACTTAACAGTTCTTTCAGTTCAATTTTAATAATTTTGTAGGCAAGAGACCCTCATTCAGGACACAAAATACCAAGAATGAAATCTTCATATCTATTGTCCAGCACCCAGTTTCTCCTCTGCTTTTCTGGCTTATTTATCACAAGCTGTTGGTGAAAACAGCTGTCTCACTGGCTATAGTGGAAAAAGATTCAGGAGCAAGTGCCAAGAACACCAGTACAAACAGGGACATTTGCAACTTTCTGCTTGGAGCCACAAGGATATTTCAGTACTGGCAGATCACCTTCAAACTTTTTCTGCTCCTCCATCTTAGAAATAAACCCATAGGTCTTTCTCCACTCATAAGTTTTTTCTAATTGTCATGAAGGTAAATGGATATCCCATCATCACCAACTAAGGAGATCAACCACCAAAACAGATGGCACTGGAAATCTCCTGGATCTAGAGGCTTGGAAAAGCTTATTTACTGAGGCAGAGGAAAAGAAGGGGCCAAGGACAGTCATTTTATAGTGCAACATCAGGCAGCCTTCCTACACTGCCTGACATGAACAGGCAGTTCCTGTTTTCTCTTGCTGGCACACCATTACACATGCCTGAAAAACTTTCTCATCCTGTAATTTTTGCTGGAAGGTTCAGTCTTAGAAACAAATCATAGAATAGCAAAATGGGAAGCTTTTCAAATGCTAATTGCCAGAGGTTGGGGAATTGAACCAGGAAAGACATATGTTCTGTTCTTACATTTACACTGAAGCATCCACTACTGCCAGTTTTAGACAGACTGCTGGAGTGAATGGACTTTAGATCTGATGCAGTGTGGCTGTTTCTTTGATTCCTCGTTATAGAAGTGGTCAAATAGTATACTTATGTTTTAAGAGTTAATAGCTTGAAAATTAATTCAGATTTGCCTTCCCAAGGCAGTTAATGATAACCTTAGCTTTTAAGCAGAACAAGCTTGTGAGCCTCTCCTAATTAAAGGAAGCTCAAGGCATGTTGTTGCTTTCAACTAATCCAGTCTGCAGATCTAAACAAAAACTCTGTCTTTTCCAAGAAGGGGTCCACATAGACCAATATACTCATAGAGCTTCACTGATCTTTATTTTGTTAGAACAGTCCTTCACTGCTGCCAGTTCTGCAACTCTACCAATGGCAACAACAGTGGCAGGGCTAGGACAGACAGAACAGAAGTGCTTCCTCTGTCACATCATCACATCATTTGGGCCCTCACAAACCCATTTTAGGTGATATTGTGGTGTAAATATCATCAGCCAGGGCTCTACCATTGTGACACAGTCATGGTGTCTGCTCAGCCAGGCTGGCATTTTACACTAGAGATAAGGAACAAGGGGATAGTGCAGGATTTTCTCTTTTCCTGCTTCTGAGGGTCCAAGAAAATTCAGTAAAGGACAATGCTGGGCTCCTTGGAAGGTACTTTTAATTCCTATTGAATATCTGCAGGCCATATATAACAATAATCAGGACAAGACAAAATAAAAGGAAAGAACAAGGCCTAGCAACCTAAGAAAAACCATTCTCCTTTTGCTATTGATCACCTCTACTCCTAGTCAAATCTGATCAAAACAATGGAGAGAGAAACAACTCAAGGATTTCTGAGAAAATAGACCAAATGCTGTATAACTAAAATAAATAAATAAATAAATAAATGGTCTAGCTGAAAACCCATGAACAAGGAGCAAAGAAATGAAGTTGAATTAAAATCTGGCTTTCTTAGCACTCTTCCACTCCCTCACTGAGCCAACAAGCTTTTACCATCATCTTTTTTTTCTGGAAAGGCTAAGGTTTCAGGCACCCTCCTTTTTCTGTGCCAGCATCATTGTAATTACATGAGCACCTACCAGTATAGCAAAGGAGTCATATTTTCTTCATTGAGTCTGCCTGTTTATCCAACCCAGAAGGAAGGTACTTTGGTGTCTACTTGTGCGTCCACATGCATGACCCAGTGCCATTTGGCTGTTATTTGCTTTTCCTGCCTCACAGGGATAGATATTCAGGAGGAAGAAACTAAATGAAAGAGTGCCCAAGGTGCCTCACAACACGCTTTGGTTTGCCTTCTGAATTATTGCAGCCAGAAGCTAATGAGCATTTCTCCCCAGACTTTCTCTCACAAGAACAGAAAATGGACTTGGTTTAAGAAGATTTTCCACATGTCTGTTGTTGTGGGTACAGGCTATAGAAGCCAGAAAAGAGAAATATTTTCTTGGTTTGAGGTGGCTGCAGAAAAGCAAGAGAAGCTTTTGTAGAAATCAGGAAATGCAATGAATTAGCTCAGATTTGCATTCAAACTTAACCTGAAATCTTCAAAGACAGAGAAATTAGAGGTCATCTTTTCAGCATGTTTCCTCGATGTCTGCAGGAGTTTCAAATACATGAATACATTTTTATGGTGTATGTAAGGGTGTGCATATACCTGCTATTTATTTATGTGAATTGTGGAATTTGCATTTACCTGTGTATTCAGGGCTTGCTCCAATGCATTTGGCAATACCAGTAAACCTATTTTCCAGTGTTTACCTGAGCAAGGTAATAATCCAGTTGTGCTTGCAGCACTTTGCAGCCAGGACACTTGGGGCACTGCAGAACAATAATAGAAGCATTTCAGAACACAATACAAACAAAGTATTCAAATAATCTTATAATTAAACCAAAACATGCTGAGTTTCTGAGAGGTAGAGCAATGAAGAAGTCAGAAAGTAATAAATATGTGGTTACAGTGGCTTTGTTTCAAAGCACACTGTGGGAAAACATGGCTTAGATGGATTTAGCAGGGAAATGTAGGATGAATTCCTAGTGCTGAAGCCCTCACTGACAAAGATTCACACTAAAAGCTGATCTGTGTCTGATGTTGACACACAATCAAATGAAGCTTGAAGGAAGAAAGCTTGGACTATTGCAAGAATCAGTGCCATAAAGGGCTTTCAACCAGCAGTATCAGTATGTGACAGCCACTCTTCCCCAGAGGAGGCAGCCATCGCAGTAAGCACAAGACATGGGAAATTTAATTAGTTCTGGTTTAACCTACTGATAAGGATTAAGGGAGTGATCTGATAACCAATGTGGGAGCCAGTTGAAGGGATGTGGAATGACACCTATGATCCCAAAGGTGAGTTTTGCTCCAACAAACACCAATACCTCTGTTTTGTACCTGTGGCTCATCCCAGTTACAAAACAGACACTCCCGCCCTCCTCTTTTATTACATGTGACCCTTCCCTCCCCATAGATTTACTCAGAGAAACACAAGTCAGCCCACTGGGAGCACCAGCTCCCCAGTTTGCCTGCTCAGCCATTGAGGGATCCCCAGTGAATGCTGTCAGAGCCACTGTTATTCCTCCTGTGCAATATCTCTGATCACAGCACAGAGATATAAAGGCAGCGGGAGCCTCACAGACAAGGGCCTCGTGATTTGCTGAGCGCCTTCTCCAAGGCTAGTGCTATGTAAAGGGAACTGCATCTGGTGATAAGCGTCTAGCTCCAAGGCTACTGAAAGCTAAATAAACCAATGTTTATTTGTTGTGTGGCAAGCAGAGCTCTAAGCTGGATGCTGCCCAATGCCTTCCCCATGTAAAACAAGGAGTTCCTGCTCATATGCCAAATGTCATAGCTGCCTTTGAGTGCCTGACATTGAGTTCAATGGGATGCAATTGCTGGAACTTGGTTCTCACTGAACAAAATGAAAAATCTGAAGCAAAGTCATGCCTGGTGGTGCTGTTTGGTGTAGCAAGAGGGAGGCTGAACACTGCCCTCTGCCTTTTCAGCTCTATGCAATAGGCATTTTTCACTCCTAAAGAGTCTCCAGTAGTATTCCAGGAATAATGCCAGGATGCTCTGAAGAAGGAGCTTGGGGTCAGGGCTGAGGCCTGCTGATGGTGTGCACAGTGAACTAGAAATAGTAGTGAGAGAGAAGAGTACCAGATGGGGAAAATGTGTTAACTAGGAAAGAATCAACACTGCACTGGAACAGAGTTGTTCTGTATCAGCTTCCTGAAGGAGGTACCAGGAGACCGGGGATTATGCAGGTTGACCTTCAGGAGTCACAGTGCCATCATAGCAAAAGGTCCCCCAGTAACCTGTTTGACTGTCTCCTGCAGTGTGTGGGACCCAATGTAGTGTAAAAATAAACCAAATACTTTGATATAATCCCACACAATCACGAATTTCATGTGCCAATTCAATCATGAATGTGACATACATATTTTCCCTCTAATTTAAAGAACATCAGATGATCTTCATTCAAACTTTAATTTAATATAACCAGGTAGGGAAAGTGCCTTCGGTGTATAAACAAAGTTACTTGTTTGCTTTATCAGAATAGAATAGAATAAAAATTAGTTACCAATATTTATACAGTGCTAAGACAATGACTGAGTGTCTGGGCTCTTGGAGTATCCTCTCAACAAAAGGAGACAAAAGATGCTGTTCTATCATCTTTACGTTCCCTCCAGCCACTGTCTGTGTGTGATGGGTAGGAAGTGGGTCTGGCTAGCAGGGATCATGATGAAATGTCCTCTCTTCCATAAACACCCTACTCTCAAATGTCTAATTGTTATATGAAAATGCAGGGTGCTGTATATCTCAGGTACAGTGCTCAAAATCAGTACTCCCAATTAAGTTATTGGTGGTTGAAAGGATGAGAACTTAAGGTAGTATTGAATCAAGAACCAGAATAGCATAAAATTTATAGTATGTGTCTTTATTGATCTTCTCCAGTGTGTACCTTAGCTGGAGAAGTTTCTGTGGCAATAAAACCAGCATCCCTGCAAGACTCAGACAGAACCCAAGACTCCAAGCTGTCCCACCCTAGTCTCAATTTATTAGACATGGCCATGCAAGAACAGCTACATCAGCTCTGTCATTTCAAGGTTAAATGTTTGAAATGATCCAATATATCAAAGAACACTTTCTTTGTTCTCAGAAGAACAGGATATATTGGGCCAATTGGTGTAATTAACCCCCAGAGGAGAACTGAATTCCACCTGTCCAGCACACCTCAAGTGCTGCCTTTCTCTCCAAAGACCTCCTATTATGCTACCTCGTGTATTATTAGTGACATTAGACCTATATCTATGGCCTCTTTCCCTGTCACAGTTCCTACACATCACACACTGTCCTTTCCTACTAACTTTCATAAGGAATGACATTTTTGACATTACCCTATGAGCAAGAAGTAAAGCAGCAGCAAAGCAGCGAGCTGTTCCAGGATGAAAACACACAGATCCACCTAGTTAGTGATCTGACAGTTTTGCAAGCAGGTGATGTCTCCTGTAGGTTTCTTCTTCAGATGGAAGGAAAAAGGATACATGGAAGACAGAGTCTGTCACGGTCCAGGGTACCTGGTGAGAAAGAGACTGAGAATGTTCAGAAACTTCCAAAGCTTGATTCATTCTTTTAGGACACACTTATACTTTTGGGTATTTGAATTAAACAACCTCCTGGGGCTTCCTTGCTCATTTTGAGAAACTCCTTTCTTAGGTAAAAAACTTTTCTTGGGTATTTGGACATGAGGAAGTGCAGAACGTGCAGCCTGGAAGAGAAGCCTGGAAAGGCTGGCTATTCTAGGAAGAGGTTTGAAGATGCCCAAAGAGACCACTTATGTCTCACTGTGGACAATTCTGTCTTCTTATTCTTTTATTCTCCTTTTTTGCCTCCACTTTTCCTGAAAAGAATTAAGGATAATAATCAGCACTAACACAAACAGCAGAAAATTACAGATACTATAAACTAATAAAGGACATGCTCTTCTGGGACTGGTCTAGAGTCCATAACAGTATTGGAAGTCACTGCAGAACCTCACTGACACATTTCTTCAATCCCTCTATGTCAGTTTCTCACTTTTATTTTTCCTTGATGTCACCACTGTATCTATATGGCAGTGCTATATGTAAAGGAACAAAGCATTTAATGCTGCCCCATTTTCTGAGGTTATAACTCAGTTTTAACTCAGTCTTTCTTCAAACTCATTCTTGTGAGAGAGCTGAATCATGAGTAAATATAAATAGAAAAAGGATAAACAGAGTATGAAATGTTTCACCTGGAATTTTGTTCATTCTTCAGCCATTACACTCGATTTATGTACAAACAGGTGAAAGGATGGGCACACATATGTTCCAGGCTAGACAAAGTAAAATTGATGGAGACTAGAGATGCCTGAACAAATGAGATCTCTGAGGGCTTGGAAAGAAACTCGCTGACATATCTACTCAATATTCATTGAAATGAGCTCAGGGAACTTTTCTCAATTAAAGCCTGGCTGCAGGGGAGAGCAGATCCAAGCTGAACTCAGAAGTAGTTTCCTGGACCCATGAGGTCTAGGGCAAAATTGGCCAAGGGATGCAGTATGTTATAATGACATTCTTCCAGAACCAGTGTTTTGGAGCACTCTGGCTTAATGGTTCTCATCTCTCACAGTTATACCAGCGATGTAGTGTTAACACATCTATAGCTAGCTTGGTAGCATAGCTGTATCTATAAATGAAGACTCTTACGGACAAAATAGACTTTTGATCCTACTGATCAGTGAATAGCAATTAGGGGAGATTCTGGTCCTAGTGACAGTACATCTGGAATAAATCCACTGAATTCAGCAGATTTACAGTAGCATAGAATGTTTTCACATATTCAGTTCTGGTACTGCAGACTTACATTGATACAATCATATATCTTGTGTCCTTTTCATTTGGAGAGAGGAAATTGCAGACAACTAGAGTCAGCATTACTCATTACCTCCCCAGACTCCTTGTAAAAGCTCTATAACAGGCATGAATTTACCAGTGAAGATTAAGCAAACCTGCATTGTCATTCTAAACAATGCCTCCCTGCATGGTACTGAGCTGTATCAATGCAGTCAATCACAATAACATCTTATATTTCTGTAGTACCTTTCAGCTCCTTGGGCCTTTGACTCTCTGTTGCCACATGGGACTTTATTAATTAAAGATTTTTTCAAAACTGGCCCTTGCAGCCTTATTCTGCTTGCCACTGCTGCAAAGCCCTTTCCTGGAGCCTATGTAGCTCAGTCTGAAGCTCTGGACAACAACATCACCCACTGACCACGCAGTAAACACCTCCAACTGAAGCTGTGATTGAATGTGAAAGGCTGTCAGGGAAAAGCCACACTTTGCAGATGAGAATCAGACAAATCTCACTGCTAGTGCTATACCGTGAGGCATATGGTGGATCATGAATCTCAAAACAATGGACAAATGGCCTGGCCTATCAAATATGAAATTGGAAGGACCATATGCAGAAACCCATCCTAAGAGAGAATCAAAGTCAGATGGAGACCAGGCAAAAGCTGTGCATTTTTGTCATGTTGCATTCTCAGATTACACCATGAATATCTAACTCAGAGAGGAATGTCTTCCATGCAGGAGCTGACTCTCCTCTGCCTCCACTATTGGTAATAACTCTAATGACACTGAAGGCAGAATATCATTTAAGTGAATTTGATAACTATGGAAATAAGGGAATTAGAGCAATTAGTAAAATCTTTTCACTTCAGAACCTAGACTAGCAGGATCACATTGCTATCTGGTATAATCTAATTGACTTCCATGGATTTACAACCGCAGACAAATTTTAGTCAACAAAGAATATAAATGTTTTATTCTGACATTTGTGACATCATAAAGTTAATATAGCTGTGCAATGAAGGGAAGATTTCTGAGCATATTTGTCTAATTTAAGTCTCATTTATAATGGAAAGTAATTAAATACATTCCATGAAATTGGACAAAGCAGAAAGGATTGCTGAAGAATGTCACTTCATTTGTGGGACAGAGATGTACTTTGTTGTTTCCTGCTGTTTATCTTTTGCACTGCAAGCAGGAGTTCCCATTTATGTTCAGTTATCAGCTGCCAACCTGGAGCCCACTGGAAGATGCATGCCATTTCCAGAAGTATCTTAATAAATACCACCACCAATGGAGAGACATTTCACACTTGGCAGTAAATCTGTCAAAGCAAGAGATAACTTCAGATTATTTCCATGACCATTCTGCAAGTATTTGTGGATGGGGACTACCTCCAAGAAGATAATACTTAGGGAATACACAAGTTAGGGAGGAATCCTTCGTTTCAGCAGGGGAGAGTACATTTCAGCAAGCTCAGGAGTGATGTTCATCTTACCACTGATGTGCTACAGCAAGTTCATCAGGCCAGTTGAAGAAAAAGAAAATAACACCTCCTTGCAATGAACAGCATGTTCATGCTGTATTATTAACAGCATCCCATGGCTCTGAGGTCCCACCGCCAAACATCTTTTTACCATGTTGTGGCAGGCAGAGAATCTGCAGGGGGGAGATAAGACCCAGACAAATGCTTGCATCACCCAGAGAAGTCAAGAGGGCTTCCTTCAGCCTCCACAGGATCCTCCCTCTGTAGTGGTATCGGAGTGAAAGTCTTCTGTTTCTCTAAGAAGCTCTGAAAGTTGCTGAAGATGCTCCATCCTAAGAATAAGGCCACACAATTCATATGTGAACCAAGTGGGGAAATACAGTAACACTCACCCAAGCGCTGCCCATGCCCCTTTGGACTGTGGTCCTACTGCCTTCTTTATCTGGCAATGTTCCTGTCTCCCCATTTTCCCATCTCTCCATCAATTTCCTCCACTTCTTGGATAAAAGGGAGAATCAGGTGATAGTGAATTGGGAAACAGGATATCTCACCCAGAAGCAGGCAGCAGAAGCTGAGGTAAGTATGGGTGTCTTATAGGCCCTTTCCAACAGAGAGGCCCTTTGCATAACAAGGAAAGGCATACATACAGAGTCTCACAAAACATGTACATATAAGCACTGTATATAAAGAAAGGCATGACTGACAGGCTCTTCCTCCTGAAGCCATCTGGCAGAAGCTCCTGGCAGCTTTCCCCATGGTGTAGCACTCCTTCATCAGCTTTCCCCACAGTGTGGCACCTCAGCCTGCTCTGGGTCAGGCAAGGCAGAAGGCAGCTGCCTTCACTTGGGATCAGGTACTGCAGCCCTTGGAAGCTACTCTGAATTTTGGTTCTGGTGCTAGGGAGCAGAGATGAGAGAAGGGAGAGAAGCAGAGCACTGGTCCAGCTTGGGTCCTCTCCTGGAGTGTTTCTATTCCTGGCATGTGTTCCTTGCATTTGGGATTGTTTGAGCATGGACTGTCAGTGTGTCAGTGTATCTGACAGTTTTGCCATGGCTTTAGTTAAATCTAATAAGTGGGTTCTCTCTGACAAGGATCTGCCTGTATTTAGGAAGGACTTGATACTGAGAATGGGAGAAAGGATCTGACTTTGATGTCCTGCAACCACACAGTTTTGTTTTAGGAAGTAGTATTGCTGAGATTTTTTTTCACACCTTAATCTTTGCTCACAAGCCTTGGCAGTGTAACTACTCCAAGCACATGATGTCCACTCATCCAGATTTCTCCTCAGTGTCCCCACAGCACTTCAAGGCTGTAGCAGTTCTTATGAAACAGGATCTCTGTAATTCTGGGCATGTATTCCAGAAAGTTTATTCCTTCCCTGATTGTGGCCACATTAAACAGCAGTTCACCTCTCCCAGCTACTATCAGCTAGTAACCTAGTATGGGGTCACATATGCACACACACACTGAAAAATGTAGCTCTTCTCACTCCCACAACACTTTGACAGTAAGGGTGTTGTGACTTATTTCTGTTATAAGAAAACAGCCTGCCCATCACCTTCCCCAGCTCATGAAACTTTTTCCTGGGCACTTTCTGTAAGACCTGTGCTATTCTCCTAAGAGTTAACGTGGAATGCATATGAAATATATATTTGAAAGGTTGACAAAGGTGTTACAAAGAGAGAGGTTATGGAGCAGTATCTGCTCCTGTGAAATGTGAAACTACTGTATTTTCTGCCCTATAGACAAACCTTGCTGGCTGGTAGGAAGGTGAATTGCAGGGTTTTTGAACAGGTTACGGGCAGCAAACTGCAACAAATCATGGCTCAAAGTTGAGGGTGGTTTTGCATTCTTTCTTTAAACCTAAGTGCTAACCATGCTGAAATGCAACTTTATTATGCAGCCTGGCAAGATTTCAGTGATTTTATTGAAAGGGCATTTTGTTATGTTTATTAGATGTGTCGAAAAGGCATTTTATAGTGTTTATGAGATAGCATATAAATTTATGAAACTTTAACATTTTTGTCAAAAATAGCCTTTACTGAAAATCAAATAATGCAAGTAGTAAAACCACCCATCAGACAAATCCAGGAAAAATTTTCCATCAAGCAAGGCACAGACTCATCCACAGAACAATTGTGAAATACAGTCAATGAAACCTGTGCCATAAAGCAGTAGAATAGCTGCTGGGTGCACACAGTATGGCTGCAATGCTTCCAGGCGGGCACAGATGTGGCAATTCTGTCTAATGTTTTTGCCTGACTAAAAGTTGGGAGTTGAAGGGCATCTGCTGGTTTTTGTTGCCCTGGCTTTTCCAGTAAAAAGAAAAGACATTCTGGCTTGGGTTTCAGCAAGTGTACTGCTGTCCATAGTAAGCACTTGTCCCTCTGGGCTCTAGAGCACGACTGGCTGGGGTTGACATACTGTGAAGGAATGAGCCTGTCGAGGGTTAAGTGCAGGGCTGACCACTAGACGAATGACAGATGCTTTCTGTTAACACTTCTCCCTCTCCAAAGGAAAAGAGAAAGGGAATAAGGGAGAGAGACATACGGGTTTGAAAAGAAAAATAAAATAGTTCTAATGAAATAATAACAATAAAATGAAACATATACAAATATATACAAAACCAATATCAAACCAAACACCCCATGATGGTGATTACATGACCCTCACCACTCATGCTGTGGAGCAGGTGCTGGGGAAGTCCCAGACAGGACTCAGGCAGATGGGAACTGGATTCAGGAGCTGGATTGAGGAACTGGATTAAGGAATGCACAAATTGGGATCAAAGGCAGAACAGACAGAGTCCTCAGACACTGTCCATTGAAGAAGAGAGTTTGACCTTTGTGACCTCTCAGCTTTCTATTTTAATATGATTTATAAGGAATGGAATCCCTTGTTGGTCATCTTACAGTCACCTGTCCTGTCTTCTCCTCCCCACAGGTGCAGCCTTTTACTTTCTGCACCCTCAACATGGCACACAAGATTTAGCAGTGACCTTGGTCTGCACAGGAACAAGTATAAGCAAGAGCCTTTCTGCATATCAGCCCTTGGTAGTAACTCTAAACATCAAGCATTATCACTGCTAGAAGCAGACACTGTCTGCAGAAATATGCTGTTAACTTCAGAAACTGCAGTTAGAAGAGACTTAGCTGAAAAATAAAATCACTGAACAGAATTGGTTCTGGTCTAGTTCAAAACAGAACAGAGCCACAAGCACGTCCTCCACCAGCTCTCTGCTTGTCTCCACTCCAGAAGACCCTTCTGCAGATTTTTTTTCCTTTATTGCTCTTGTTGTTTTCCATTTTCTGCTGTTCACTTCTGTCTTCCCCTCACCTTTTGAATAAAAAACTGCCTTGTATTTCTGCTCAGACTGCTCTCTTCTGCTCTTCAGGATTTTTCCTTTGTTCATCCTCTGCAATACCAAGATGATGTGGAACCCTTGATCTCTTCCCTTTTCTTTCTTACTTAAGAGGTCAGCCTGGCACTCTGCAATTGATACTCTCCCCCTTCTTGGAGACTGTGATGTGGCAGTAAGACAGGCTGAGGAACTGATTAAGTCATTACTGTGTCAGCTGGGATCTCTGTAGCAGCCATGACAACATTTCCAAAATTATCACAGTGGAATGCCATTCCCAAGCCTCTTCCCCAGGCAGAGAAGGACTTAACAACAATAAGAAGCTTCCCACACTTCTTCCCCTTTGCAAAAGAGCCCTAAAAAGTTGGAAAGGTGGCAGGGATGAGAGGCATTGAGAGGTAAGGCAGGAGAAATCCATGTAGTAAAGAGCTGGAAGAAGAGTAAGTATCAAGAGAGAAAGCAGTCAGCCCTGACTGTGCATTGAGGCAAGCTGTCCTTATGCTGGAGGAGTTCACCCTGGCATTAATAAGTCCCTGAAGGCCAGAGAAGGGAACTCTTTGAAAAGCAAAGGACACACAAGGGAGATGTGGTCATTTCTTGTGGCAGAACAGTCACAGGTGTAGCATCACTTCACCAACAACCTTTCTAGATCTGCTTTGTCTTGCACGCTTGGTGAGAAGCTGCAGTGCTGCCTTTTCTTGCCATTCTCCTTCATCTCACTTGCTTCAGATGTAGAGGTAGCTGCTGCCATAACTGGTAAAGACCTGAGATCCATGGAAGTTAGGAGCATTATTTCTTGCGGGAACAACTCTACTGCATGTGCTTTAGGGCTTTTAGGAAACACATTCAAAGCACAATGCCAAGCAGGGTTCTGCAATAACCTTACTAGATCCTAAGCTCCGATGATGCCAAGAGTATGACTGTGACCAGCTAAGGGGTATTTAATCTCCTTCCATTTCCACACATCTTGTTTTTGGAAATATACCTCATAAAATGTCATGGGAGCTGAAAGCTGATAGCATCCACCAAATAGCAAAGTGCCTTTCTATTGTCCAAGCTCTCCCTAGGTGAAGTATCAGTAGACTTGTATGCCTCTTTAACATATTTATCTATCTGAAAATGCTTAGACTGTCATTAGTTTAATTGGGGTGGAGGTGCAATGACTGCTTCAGTGTTTGGCCTGGATAGGATGAAAATGCAAAATGCATTTTCAGGTATGGATGCTGCTTTCAGTAAACATTGCATCAAAATGGGACCTACAGGCAAAACAGATCAAAGAAACTGCCTAACGCTTGATGGCCTAAAATATCATCATCTGCAGGGCTTGCAGAACACATCTGTGCCTTCCCTTTTCCCCTGTATCTATATCCCAAAGACACACTTGAATATAAAGTCCACTGTCTTGAGAACCCTCTTACTGCAGTGGTACAGCAAGTTTATGGAGTGTTTTAGGAGCATCATTGTCTGGGTCTACCCTGGCTTTCTGCACAGGGAGAAGATTTTGTATTTAAAGGAATTTTCCATCCTCAGAGCCCTGACCAAGTTAGGGAAGGTGACCTCTTTGCCACCAGCAAAGGCCACAGCCTGTACACCATTTTATGTACCCAGTACTAGAACAGAAGCTACATGGAACATTTTAGAGACCTTGTTTACAACCTTGGGGTTTTTTTCCTCCATTTTTCCCAGAGATTCATTCCTTCCTTGTTGCAATGAGCTATAAAGTAGCTGGTTCTCTACTCATTCATTTTAGTATATACTCCTGTATCTCCGCATCACTCCAAGCAAGTCTGACTAGCCTGCTTTCCCTGGTTGTATGATGACCTGCAACTCCTGGATGACCCCTCATGTATAGCGGGCAAGGTGGTTTCAAGGTATGATACAGTATATGAGATTTTGAGAGTATATATTCACAAGCTACTTTTGGGTATACACACCATTAGCTGAATCCCATTAGCTTAACCCTTGATCCAACAAGACCATACAGGTAAGCTGATGAATCAGCCCTGGCATGAAGCAATGTCATATGGGACATCAGCAAGGGGCCAGGAAGAGAAATTCAAAGCATAGATGTGTCCACACAAAACTTAATACACTGTAGCTCATCTAAAGATTTTCACTCAAGCCCTTTTTTAAATGAATGCAGTCTATGAAAAGTGAACACTGACTTACTGTAGTTCACTGTGTTCAAAGTGTTTCAGGTTTGTAAGAAGAGGGTAGTACAAAAGCACAAATAGAATAAGCTGGCCATCAGGTAGCATTTGTCATGTGGCTGCAAATAACTGTGGAAAGCATGTGAGCAATACATACGAGAGAGCCACAAAAGAAAGGATGATCAGAAGGAATGTTAGAGCTTCTTCCTCTTAAAAATTTATTTAACCCACTGACTGCTTGTTTGTTTAATTAAAAATAAAAAATTACTGAAAGGCCTCCATGGTTGTTGGATGATATATTGAGGATACCTTAACTCAGCACTTTGGACTGGAACCCTTTGGACTGAATGTGGTCTTGGCATAATCCTAGTGACTTCCACCAAAATGGACCCCATTGCCACAGTGCTGATTTTGCCTTTCTTGTTGAAGCCACATAACTGTGCTTGACAATTATGAAAGAAATATATGAAACAGAAATGAAATAGAAAGAAAGGTATGACTGCAGCTTCATTAATTTTGTTCCAGTCCGAATGAACTTGGAAAGCTTTCTGGGCAAGGTTTTGAAGTGAGGGAATATTAAGCCACATTTAAAAAAAAATCTATCAGTGCTGACCCTGATTTAACATTTTCTGTATCACTTCAAAGACCAGGATTCACAGTTGATCTGACAGGACATTCAGAAGAGGCTGACAGAGCACTTCAAGGTCAGAAAGGTCTTGGAAACCAGATGTCCTTAATATCTGAATGTTGTAAATAGTTCAGAAGAGTTTCTTGTCCACTGGCAACCTCACTTTGTGGTAACCAGATATTGATTACCTTATCAGAGAGAATTTGCTTCAGATGTAGAGGTGGCTACCGCCATAACTGGTAAAGACCTGAGATCCATGGAAGTTAGGAGCATTATTTCTTGTGGGAACAACTCTACTGCATGTGCTTTAGGGCTTTTAGAAACAAATCAACAGTGGTGAAGAAAAAGAAAGGCTTTGTGGGGGTCAATCAGCCTTGGCCCATTGCAGCTGGCATGTTTTGTGATGGGCTGGGAGCAAGTATCTGTTGTCTCAGTCCCCACTTTCCCCTTCCTTCTGCTTGGGCTGCCCCAGATAGTTTTGTATCCATTCCCTGAGTCTGTTGAATCCTCTGCCTCTATACCATGAAGCCCTCGATGCTCCTGTAAAATATGCAGAACAAGTATGTGAGAGACAGGTTGGGCTCCTAACTACTCACTAATCCAGCAGCTCGAAGTAGAGCAGCTTGTAGCTGAACAGATGGCAGAGTTCACACTACCTGTGCTCCCCAGAGCCAGGACCTCGAGTCCCAGCAGGGCTAATTCAGCTAGCTAGCTATTCCCACCAAGATGCTTAACTGCCATCCACATATCTTCCTGTCTTTAACTCTCTACATAAGAACTCCATATCCCGAGGGTGTGCCTGGTTAGTACGTCTGCAATAAATTTTGTAGCACTCTTGGTGAAAGCTCAGTTTTCCCCAGTGGTTTTAGGCGATGTTGGCACCAGGAATGATCCATAAACCTAATTGGCAGGAATCCTAGACCTTCTGGGGACTAGATTTCCTGGGTAGTTATTCAATAGATAAGATATTCTGTCACATATATCTCAAAATTTACAATTTCTAGGACCAAATCTGGAGCCTCTTACTGAATAACTGGAAAAACTCATACGTATTTTGACAGTGCTAAGCAAGCACTTGGGGCCTTGACTCTAATTTGTAATGTGCTTTGGGATTAAAGGTGTCCTGTAAATGTAAGATTATTATTAATAATAATATCATTGCAAGTCTGAAAACAATGAGCTATGAACAGATACTAGGTATTCTGCATGTTTGTTAAACCAAACACAACCACTACAGTAGACCAAGTTATTCTTGCCTTTTATTAGAATGAAGCAGAGAAGCAGTATGAACAAATATGATTAAAAAGACTCTCCGGATTAAATGTACCCCTGATTGCTCTTGTAAGCCAGATATCAAATATTGTGCTGTTTTCTAGAGGCTGATTTTTTACTCTACAGTCTTCATCTGATTTTACAGTCAGAATTACTTCAAGCTTATTACATTTGTAACAGGATACAAATACAGCACAATTAATTTAATTTTATTTACATTTCAGAGTTATTCAGCTGGAATAAATTGAACACAATTTGATTGAAACTGTCCTGCAGGACTGACTTTAAGCACATTCAACATGAGTGCTTTATAAATAATGGCAGCATTTAGTACACAAAACACACTCTCTTGGGCTGGAGGATTTGCAGGAGTCATTAGCAGATGAGGGAAAAGCAACATTGCCAAGAACATAGCTAAACTGAGCATTTCTGCGCTGGAGCCCACTTTTCAAAGCACACCTTTTCAGAAGAGACCTTGGCTGCAGAGTGTGATGACCTTCCATGTATAGCTCCTACAGAAAGCAGTCACTAACTTGGGTGTTTCACTAGCACAAAAGCATCAGGACTCAGGTAAACTGTTCAAATAAGCCTTGATATACAAGGAATGAGGAACATCAATGTCTGTTTTGCAGTGGCCCTTAGAAATCCTAGTCAGTGATGGAGAAGTTGTTGTAAAGACACTTTGCCAGCCAAAAGACCACCCCTTGTTCCCAGATGTGAGTACCCAAAAGGCAGTGGATGTATTTTGGCAGAAAAGGCAGTGGATAAGATGAATGGACTCCTTTTTGTCAGTACGATGGGAAGTGGCCAAACCACTGTCTTCAAAGGCAGCACAGTAAAGGAAGGTTTTCAACAGAAATTTGTAAAGATACTGAGGGTCTTTAACTGCTCTTTACCAAGATTCCTCCCAATAACACCAAGGAAAAAAGCACAGAAGTGTTTCTATAAAAACGTTAACAAGTGAGACATAGAGACTGACAGAATGATGAGAAGGGTAATGACATTGTCATAGCAAAGGAGAGCTCTTTGGCAGGGTGGGAAGGGCCTTGACAGAAAAGATAAATAGCTTGTGTTTGATGGAGTAAAGAAGAAGAATGTAGTACAGAGGAACAGAAAATGTGTAAAATCCTCAAACTGATGGATTAGAAGAATGATCTTTATAGCAGTATTTTGCAGGGATGTGCACAGACTGAAATTACACTTGGCAAGACCAAAGAGAAGGGTGTTTCAGTAATGAAATTCCGAGACAATTGAATTTTAGACAGGTTAGAGAAGGCCTTCTAAAGCTTCAATAAAGGAAGGCTAGGCTACTACCAGCATCTTTCCTATCTTACCTGGAAGTGAAAGGAAGAGTTTTGAAGCATTTTTTTCCGATTATGTTTACTTCATTTTTACCTGAAAGTGTTTTGTTCCAACTTCTGACGCCTGCAGATATCCACGAGACAACCCCATTCACACACGTGAGAGAAGGATATACTCTCAAAAACTGTATGTTTTATTGTCCTGCCACCTCTCTAACTGATCTCTAACTCTAACTGAGTGTAACTGATCTGAGTGTAAACCCTGAAGGAGAGTTTGAAGGTGTCAGTGTTAGGATAAGTAAGTGAGATGATTTGTTAGTGCTGATTTGGTGGTGCCTAATAGGTGGGTACTCCAGGTTAATCCCCTTATGGAGCTAGGAAAAGTAAAATGGGATTTCAGACCACTGGGACTTTTGTGAACTGTCAGAGTGAGACATCTGATTATGAAGAAATGGAATTTCTGTGTTGTACCAAGCAAATGGGCCATACAGTTTAGTAATCCCACTGTGATACTGCCTGGTGAAACGCTTCAGATTAAGTACAGGGAACTTAGCATAGGACAAGTAGGCAATGACTTGCCAACAGGGGAAAGTTTCTTTTTAATTCTTATCAGTTACTAACTAGCCTGGGCCCTGAAGCAAGAGGGTTTATATCCTTTCATAACAAAAGAAAATATGTATTATATTTAATGAGAACATCCCCAATTACATTATCCATATAAATGTCTAATCCTTTTTTTAAATCCTACTAATCTCTTAGGCTTAATGTTATCTTGTGGGAATGAGCTAATTAGGCATTCTATAAAATGTATTTCCTTTTAACAGTTTTTTATTTTTTTCCTTTTATTTCCACTGAATGTCCCCTTGTCCTTGTATTCTGGCAGGGTGAATAGCAGCATCTATTGTCCCTTCTTTCTACCACCCACATTTTCCACAGCCCAGTAAGGGACCTCCCCTCTGATGTTTAGCTTCCAGTGTTTCCAGACCGTACCTATTTAAATACCATATTTGTGTAGTTTTGCGATCACTGCTACTTGTATCCAAAAGCCTTTTTCAGTATCATTACCGAAGCAAGAAAACAGAGCAGGGGCAAGAAGAGTGTGTCATTTGACTTAAACAATGGCATTATCAGGACCGCAGACTGGTTTGCCCCATACTCTAGGTAGATTGACATTATTTGCATATTTGATCACCCTGTTAGACCTTGAGCAAAAGAATCTGCTGTGCTTTCCCTGGCAACACCCTGGTTCCCTTCCCAAGGTGTTACAGCTCAGGCAAAACCCAGTTAGGTACCTGGGTGCTCTCCATCACATCTTCTGGAGGCACTGCCTTGTGCCTGCCAGTGTGGGAACAGGAACAGGCCCACCACTGCCGCCTGCTCCTACAGGTTGCCTCTGCCATCACTTCATGTGTGATTCATCTCCTCTAAATGTGAGGAGACTCTGTGTCAGTGTCTGACCTACATCTTACACCTCACTTTCCCCTCCCCTTTCTGAACAGTTAAACAGTGGCCATAGCAGGATTAAGGAGATGTCTTGCTGCCAATCTTTACCTGTTTAAAAATGTGATCACTTATTCCTATGTTTCCAGCCCTTTTGCAGGGGGATGCTGCCTCCTCTCACCTTTTACCCACCTTGCCTTGTTAGGAGTATCTTGATAGGGGGGGTTGATACATATTTTTAAACAGCTAAATAAAATTTTACAATTTGTTCACATCCTATACAACTCTGCAGAGGTACTGGAGTCACAGTAGTAAAGCTTATCTCTTGCTAAAATATAAAGAGCCAGTATGGAGCAGAATGTAGAAATTGTGAAGGACTTCTATACTCTGGATTAGGTACAGCATTTCTTCTGGCTCTCATCCAAGCTTCTCCACATTGATTTTTTTTTTTTTTCAGAGCTTATACAGGAAGCCAAACAACCTTTCCATTGAACTCAGAAGTAAACTGTTCACAAGCCAAAGATGAGTCCTCTCTCTGCAGCTATCTGAACCATTACAGCAGCATTTGTTGAGCGTGCCTTTATTTTTCTGGTTTTAATCTGCAGTGTGCTGACAGCCCCAGAAAGATCCTTAATGGACTTTAATAGCAGTGCAGCACTAAACTTATATAGCATCTGCCACACCAAGGCATCCCAGTAGACTTTCCAAATAATAGAGTTTAAAGCTTCTGTTTTCACAAGCCAAAGGCAAGGCTCAAGAGAGCAAAATTAAGTCTGGGTTTTAAAATATTGACAAGCTTGACAGTATTAATTTCAAGAGGTGAATTCATCACTGCTGGAATGGATTTCAGGGGAGAAACCAGGTGAGGATCAGCAGAGACAAAATTGATCAAGTTACAACCGCAGACCCGGATGGGAACCCAGGAGCGAAAACCTTTGTTCAATGTGCAACAATTGCATATTTACATCTGCTTAACCTGCTGTAATTAAAATAAGTCATCCAGAAAAGCAACAGGAACTCTCAAGTCAGTCTTGCTGTATGCAATTTTGAGCTTTCATGCAGTGCCTTCTACACATGGTCTCATAGCATTCTACAACTATTAATGGTTTACGCCTCCCTGGTAGCAAAAGTATTACAGCTATTGCAAACCAAGACACATAAAGATCAAATGATCTATGCAAATGAATTCATAGTAGTACTAATAGCAGAAACCCAGGATGTCTGGTTCTCAGATTCCTCCCCTACCCCTTAGTCAATGAAGCTTTCTGAAACTCCAAGTGGCCAATGTGTCACATGCATGACTTCACTTTGGTCCTAATCCTGAGAATAGTTATGTATGTGCTATTAAGGCTACTATAATGTTAATAATTGTAGCCTGTAACGAATGTAAATCAGGTGTCATTTCCTTTCATCAAAAGGATTTCACACTTTTAAAGCCAAGGAAGCAAGAGAAGATGCAAACTTTCCAGTCTTTCAGTGATCAGTGAAACAAGGTGGAAACATCTTGCAGACTACCTGAAACAGGAATGCAAGGAGACACTGAAATATTTGGAATATTTATGAACAGAGTTGAACAGATCCTGGTAAGAGATTGTACCTCTTTTCAATGGAAAAGGAAACTTATTTCTTAGCTATCTGTGCGAGCTGATGAAAGCTGCTTCTGAACTGTGGCTGCAAGGTTCAGGACAGGTCACACTTTCCACTTAGAAATAGGGCACATGCTGTCTGATCATTACAAGCAATATGTACTTTTTGGTTCCATGTCTTTAAAAGTTAAATCATCTTCAAATAATTCTAGCTATCTTCTTTTTCTCAACTTATCATGTCTAATAAATCTGTGAGCACCAATCAGTGCATTAAGCTACCAGTTCCCATTTGAAACTCCTAAAATATTTTTTTTATAATGGCAATAAACGATTTTGATTCAGACAGCATAAGTAACTGCAGCTGATATGCAGAACTGAGCTTGGAAATAAGGCATTTTTATTTCTTTGCTGTAAGATTGCCCTCCTTGATTTTCAAACCATTCTCAGACATTTTGCTGCCAGGCAAAAGGTGACATGTAAAATAAGCTGTTGGAAGGAAAGGGTATGACTGAGCAAAAAATATTCACAAAAAAGGAAAAAAAAGCTTTTCTCTAAAAGAGAAAGTTTATAACTAAACTCAAGCAGGGGGGGGAAAAAACCCAACAAACAGTCTGGGGATTCAAACTATTTTATCATCCAATATATAAACTCCACCCTTTCCCAAGGTCATTCTCTCCTTCTTCCCCCTAATAAGCCCATTTACAATCCTTTTTTTGAGTGATTTTTTGAAGGCACGAGGAAGGACATAGCTGTGACTGAGCTCCATCTGGCTAGGAAAGAATTAGTGCCCCACAACTAATCCAGAAATCTGCAGCATGACTTCTTTTCACCTATGGACAGAGCATCTGACTCTGGAAACCAAAACGTTGAACTGGTCCCTTGGGCTCCCCTACGATCGTTTGGTGTCAGGCAAATCCAGCTAGGTAAATCGGATAACAGATATCAAAGGACCAGTTCTGTCACTTTAAGAAAATATAGGACCAGTGTCAGTGCTGTCCAATGAAGAAGGTACTTCTTTGGGTTAAATAGATGCAAAATATGAAGTATTAGTGCTAGTTCCTTCCAGCGTTCAGATGGGAAAATGATGAAGAGATGTGTTGTTCTAAATGCCTAAACACCACAGAGGCACATCATAAAACATGAGGCACACTGCATGGCAGAGCTCCCCTTGGCTCATGCATCAGCCTGCATGAGCCTGGAAACAGGCAGTAAAAAAAGCTGCATGATATCTTTACTGTTATCACATCCAAAGCTGTGGCAAACAGTCATCAAGAAGAAGCTGATGCTGGTACTCAGTAAAGGAATAAATCAGTCTAGGATGGGTCATGGGCAGCCAAAAGCATCAGGCAGCAGAAGGGACAAAGAAAACTCATAGTTATTTTACAGGATTGACATGTCTAATTGGGTGGCTCTTCCTAAGAGATGCTGCCACCCAGGCAAGGGGTTTTGAGTGGGGATGGAAAAGCAGCTTTAGCACCTTGCAGCATGAGGGAGAATGGATGCTCACAGTTTTGCACTGGGGGAGAGCTGAGCTTTTTGTTAGGTTTTATTCATGGTTGGTGTGGCATGCATGGGAGGGCAAGAAAGGGGAGAGGGATTTTAATAAATGAGTAATTTAGCCTTCATTTTTCAGTGGTTTTATACACCTAGAGGATTTTATGTGTTTCATTCAGTAGCCCAGTACTGCTGGGCACTGTCAAAACATAAACCACCAAGGGAGTTCTGCCTTGATAAAGTTACCAGACAGGAACAGGGAAGTCAGAACAGATCAATATATAATGTGGGAGTCATCGGCAAACCACCTGCTTAACCAATGTCTAACAGCCTGTCTCCAGAAATAGACTGCATGACACAAACATGGGAGTAAGAGATTCTGCAGTAAATAATTATGGATTAAGCTAACTACTGATAGTTTGTCTCTCACCTGTTTTTGTACTGCCTCATCTACAGCTGCAGTCTTCAGACATTTTACTTCAAAAGTTATTTTCATCCTCCTGAAAAAAAGCTAGCCACGGGTTGCAGGGGTATAAATACAGGTTTCACTGTAAGCTGAACTCAAACTGGACACAGCTGAAACCTAGAGAGCAGAGTTTAATTTTAGTAGTCCTTCAATGCCACCGTGTCTCCTAAGCCTGTATTTTCCAGCCTCTCTATTGTCCCTCCTTTTCCCCCTATTTTCTAGAAGCCACCTGCTTGTTTCTAGCAAAGCTGAAACTGAAAATATCACAACAAGCTCCATTTCTTCACCACTCAGCTCTCTTTTCAACAGCCTGAATTGGCTACTTGCTGGGCTGAGTGCTCGGGCCTGGGTGCTTACTGATGAAAGAATGAGAAAGAACATGGTTTGAGGAGACCTTCTTGAAAACAGCCATGGGACGCTAGCAAATGAAAGGCTTGGGCAGATGGATGTCCTGCACTGGGGCAGATTAAATACAATTAGAGCATGTCACTATCTGCTTTACAAGGCAAAGTACTGCAACAAGAAGAGTGGCCACAAGGTTGTCCTACAACAAGGTGGCTGACAAGGCACACGTTCATGTTTATACATGGTCAAAGACAAAAAAGAACAGAGTGCCTTGGGAGAGACCTTGGCAACAGAGGACCAAAGAAGCAGGAACAGACCTTGGGACAGATTGGGACAGATTGTGTGATTAAGTGGCGCTGGAGATAATTGTATTTTAAAGATCTCCTGGGGAATAGGCTTGGAATAGAAGCAGCTACATAGATCTGTAGCTACATAGACAGCTATCACCACATTTGTTAGCATGGAAAAGGAAACGGAGAACTGTGATCTACATGGGTAAATTTCTTTTTTTGCAGGTCAGTGCACTGATAGACAGATGTGTCAATACTAGTTGTGTAACATTGTCCTGCAAAAGCTCTTATAAGTCCCATGGCTATACTAAATGAAACTGTTGACAGGAATACTAGGCTCCAGAGGTTATTTGTTCACAGCCTGCTGCCTGGGAAGGAAGCTGGAGAGAGATAATTTTTTAACCATCTTCTGGTATGTCAGTTCAGCACCACACGGATGTTGACCCCCATTATTCCTTATCCCTAACTGGATGCTTTCCATATTTTTACAGAGGAAAGACTTGCTGCAAGCAGGATATAGGTCCAATAGCTGCCAGCTAGCTCTCCCCATTCATTTATATGATGATCAGTCAACAGATGCTGAAGTCTCACCTCTGAATAAGTAGATGGCTTTTGCCAAGGTTTAGAGCTGGCATGGCCACTAGACAAATGACAGATACTCTCTATTAAACCCTCTCCCTTCCCAAGCAGGAAGAGAAAGGGAACAAAGGAGAGAGGCTTATAGATTAGAAAAGAAAATTAAACCAGCTTTAATGAAAATAATAATAATAAAATGGAATATATCATAGAATGGTAGGGGTTGGAAGGGACGTCTGGAGATCATAGAGTCCAACACTCCCTGCAAATGCAGGAACACCTAGGGCAGGCCACACAGGAACAGATACAGGCAGGTCTTGAAAGTCTCTAGGAAGGAGACTCCACAACCTCTCTGGTCAGCCTGTTCCAGTGCTCTGTCTCTCTCACAGTGAAGAAGTTTTTCCTCATGTTGAGGTGGAACTTCCTGTGCTTCAGATGGCTACCATTACCTCTTGTCCTATCACAGGGCACAACTGAAAAGAGACTGGCCCCTTCTACTTGACACCCACCCTTCAGATATTTGTAAACATTAATAAGATCCCCTCTCAGTCTTCTCTTTTCCAGGCTAAACAGCCCCAGGTCTCTCAGCCTTTCCTCGTAAGAGAGGTGTTTCAGTTCCTTCATCATCCCTTAATCTTCTTATATACCAATATATAAAAAAATCAGTATAAAATCCAAACAGCTGATGGTAATTCCTCACCATTGATGCTGTGGAGCAGGCACTGGGGAAGCCCCAGACAGGACTCAGAGGCAGATGGGAACTGGATTCAGCAACACATGGATTTAGATCAAAGGCAGAATGGACAGAGTTCTTCTCAGATACCAGCCATAGAAGAAGAGAGCTTGAGCCTTGTGATCCGTCAGTTTTATACTGAATATGAGTTATATGGGATGCAATCCCTTGTTGGTCAGTTTACAGTCACCTGTCCTATCTTCTCCTCCCCACAGGTGTGGCCTTTTACTCTCTGCACCCCCAATATAGTACACAAGATTTAGCAGAGACCTTGGTCTGCACAGGAGCAAGTATAAGCAAGAGCCCTTGCTGCATACCTACCCTTGGTAGTAGCTATAAACATCAAGTGTTATCACTGCTAGAAGCAGACACTGTCTTCAGGAAGTGCAGGTAATTAGTAGAGAGTTAGATGAAAAATAAAATCACTGAACAGAATTAGTTCTGTTCTAACTCAAACCAGGACAGTTTTCTATCAAAATGCCAGGAAAAGTTATCCACTTTCTTGTTCAGCTGTCTACAGGAAAATGCTATTCTTGCAGGTTTTTCCTAGGCTAGAGGCACAGTAGAGGAGCTGTGGCATTGGGCCCTTAACATTTCAAGCTACTCTTCTTTCCCTTTATCACTAGATTTGTTTAATGAAACCATCCAAAACCATGACAATAGCATAGGTGTGGCTGCTGCTGGTAACTAGGCTACTAATACCTTTTGAACAGGCTAAGCAATTAAATGTAGGCATGCCTAGTAAGCAGAAATACTAACTTATGGCCATGCTGTGCTGTAGGGCTTAAGATAGGATTTTCTTTCTTTCTCTAGACAAAAATAATATGCCCTTTCATTGTTTTGATAGGACGTGCCACCTCAGCCTAGCAGCTGTTTCTGACCTTTCAGCAAGAGAATTGTGACTCAGGAAAAGAGATGCAAAATAAGTCATAAGGAGCAACGTGCAGGAAAGTCCAGTGTCTTTGTACATGTCTGAGTTCCAGGAAGGAAAGAGGGACAAGGAAAGAGGAGACAGGAGCAGGAAAAGTGGGGACAGGGAATGAAGTGAGGGAATAGGACAAAAAACAGCAGCAGAAGCTTGAATGGCTCATCATTTCAATGGCCATCAAGTAAAAACCCCAGCTACAGCACTTGTGACAGTGCCACCTACCACTGCAGCAACCAAGCAATCTCCATTTTCCCTGAAGGACTTAAGAGTGGGTGAATTCCTAGAGGTGAATTCCCTTTTATGGGCAAAAGTCCCTGTTCACTGCCCTGTCATCCTCTGTGATTGTGGGCAGGCCTAGTGAAACACTACTTGGTGTCATGGGTTCTTTCACACCAGATGACTCTTCTAAGCATACTGCTTACTGGCAGCTGTGAAGATTTTCAGTATCACATTTGTTATTTTAAAACTTTGTTATGCCTATATAAATTGGTTAGATTGGATGGTAGATCTGTACCTATATGTGAGAAAGAAGCAAAAATGAAAAAGTTGTATCCACAGCTTGTAATGAAACATCACTCTTTTTAAGCATAAAAAGAAGGTAATGTCTTCCTCTGCCCCTGACAGCTGTATGCAGCATCACATCCTCCCATTGCAGCATCACAGAGGCCACCCCAAGATGTTGATCATGAGGACACTTCAGTCCAGCCATGGCAGATGAGTACCTTTGCTGGCTGCTCGTATATGCCTGCAAATTATCAAGGCTTTGAACTCTTTGCTGGAGAACTCTCCTGACCTTCTCACAGATGTTGTGAAGAAGGACTGTGCTGCAGTAAATATGACCTGCTTCCAGGAGACTTTGCAGGCAGCATGGCCATGCCTCCTCCATTGCACCAGATGTGTGTGCCAGTGCCAGCTCAGCATGTACAAACTGACTGCTCCAAGGTGCTTTGATTTTGGAATTTAACTTCTTGAAACAGCAGTTCAGTCTGTTTTTCTTTAAAAAGGGATACTCAGCTTGCAGTATATGCAGCACAATGTCCCTTACCTGGTTGCCATAGCTCTTTTTTTACAGTGTGGCCAAGGGCCTGGTGAAAGAGCCTGGATGTGAGAGCAGGTATCTCCTTCTCTGCAATAAATCAGCATGGCTGGAAAGTGCTGGGGTAGAAGCCAGAAAATCACAGTGTGTGTCCTTCCCTCCACATCCAAAGTAGGGAGGTGATATGCTTACCCCAGAAATGCAGGGAGTCATTGCTGAGAATGAGTAAAGGCTATCAACACCTACTTCCAGTCATGCTGTCTGGAGGACTTGTATCACCTCCTGATCAAACACAGAAATGAGCTCATATTGAGGAGACCCTCCTACTAATTGCAGGTAACAACTATACTAATAAGCACAGTCAACTTACACCTCAGAGCTATTATCTATAAATTGCCTTCAAAAGCCAGCAGAAATCCCTGGATAGGGTTTTCAAGCTTGTCTTTGAAACTAAGAAAGCAGAAAGCTTTCTTCCCTGGAGAACTGATTAGAAATTGGTCTATACTGTTCTTAATACAGCCTTTACTATGATCCCATTTTGAGGTGTTAAAGAGAAACTGTCATATCACTTCAAAAACAGATGCTATTACAGACAAAGCCACTGTGCCAGCTTTTCCCTTGGCCTCCTTAAAACCTCTCATGCTCTGTTAACCACTGCTGGGGGGGCTAATAAAGGAACGAGTAAACCCAGCAGGCAACACAAGTGACAGTCCCAGCTACACTGACCAGCTTCAGGGGACTAATTGCAACAGTAAGGGCTTGAGGATCCCTGCTCAGAAGTCTCTCAGTTTTTGTATTGCTTCCCAAGAGCTTGCTGATACCTTCCTTTTTCCTATCCTCCTGTTAGTCTTTTCTCCATTGCTATGGTTTCTGCCTGTGGTATTTCACTGAACTATTTTCAGCTTGTTAACCATTGACCTGTCCCTATGTTCCACCTCCTCCCATCTCCTCCTGTCATCAGCCTTCAAGATGTACTCTGTAACCTGTGCCTCTGTTGAAAAGTTGTTTGTAAAATATAATAATCCTCCTGAAATCCATCTGCAAACCCAAACAGTGACTCATCTTGTCTATCTTACACGGGATAGGGGTGGTTAGCCATACATGATCATCCAGTGTTTCATTCCTGTACCAGCACTCAGTCTGAAACCTGAGTGTGGGTATTCAGGCTGGTGTTCTGGTCAGAATCTTACTCCATTCTGCACATTCTCATTTGTCTTATGAATCCACACATTTGTAGCTCATACAGGCCAGACTGACTGCTGAAGTCAAAGGTGGGTCTGGGAGGCTGAAAGGGTGAGTGCACCTTCAGAATATGCAGTTAAGAAGCTGCAGTGAGTCAGTCTCCATCTCCCTTCCCTGCTCTGTGACCTTTACATCCCCCACCTGTACACAAAGACTGATAGCCACCTTCCCTCCCATCTGCTCATATGAAGTCCTTCCTCTCACAGCAGCTGACTGTGACTCCAGGACCATTTATATACCTGGGGCATGTATTACATTCTATGCCATCTTGGATGGAGAGTCCAAAAGACCTTCAGACAAGGCTTGTCATGCCTGCTGCTGTGGGAAAGGAAAGGAGGGCAGCTCCCTGTGCTATATCCCTCCAGCAGTGGCCCTATGCTGTACAGTCCATCTTGCTTTCTGCGCCATTGGCAGCATCAACAGAGCTGTGCAGGAACAAAATAGGGACCAGCGCTGGAGTCTGATGGCTACTCATGTAGAGAACCATGGTCATGCAGTTCAGGCACTGCAGCTTTTCTCTCATCCAATTCAATTTCTTCCTCTTGCAACTGAGCCAAGGTTTCTCACTACAGCTACTATCTTGTCAGAAGCTTCTCCCTAACCACTGCTTCACTTCCAGTTTCCCAGTCCTAACTCTGTCAGTTCCCTGGAAACTGGTTTTTTTTTTTCACAGCTTGCTGCTCTGGTTTCTTAACTGCTGCTTTGCTCTCTAGGTTCTCCTTAAGTTTTTTGCCTGACGCTGAAACAAAATGGAGCCTCCTGGCTTCACCAGTTGTCTGTTAAAGTGAGCTCTGCAGCTTGCAGAGGGAGATGCAGAGATCCCCTGCTGTGTTTCTAAAGAAAATTTAAAACCTCAGCATTCTCCTTACCTTCAAAGAGCACCATCTCTTCATTCACTGGAATGTACCCCAGCTCCTCCAAACTGGAACTGAAGCTCTTCCCTTGGGGTGAAAGTCTCCAGAGGTAACCATTTCCAGCCCAGGGAGAGGAGAGCAGATCCAATAACACATCCAAGTGGATGTGTTATTGCAAGAGGCAGGGCAGGAGTCTCCAGAAGTCCCACAATAAAACACCTTCTCTTCTTCTCTTTTCAGCCTCTGTTGAAGCTTCTGTGGCTACTGCCCTTGCCTGGGGAAGACCAAACTGCTTAGGGCCACTACCTCCTCTAGCCTCTCCTGCTTGTATTCTGCCATTACCTTGATGCAACAGGCAAAGTTGGAAACTTTGGGGCTCCCAGCCTAGGGTCAGAAAAGGGCACATGCTTAACAGGGTGGGGCAGAAGGTTTGAGCACAACCACGAGCACTGGTCAGCCCAGCAGATGCTCCTGTGTGTCATGACAGTTGTGGTTGACTGCACATCATCCCTGCGGGCCAGCCTGCAAGTCCACCTGGAGTCTGCCCAGCCATTTGCAGCTGTAGAAATGCTTCTCAAAGTTGGTCTGAAAGGCAAGGGGACTGAGCACAAATGTGGCAGCTCAGTCGTATGGCATAAAGGAAAGCCATCAGTGTTCACACAGCGGGGGAAACTCTGACATGGGCACAACTGTTAACACTTTAAACTTGGTTTATAACTGTCAGACAAATTTGAAACAGATGCTCGGTATGCTCTTCATTTCCAGAGGCAATGTATTTTCTTTTTTTTACTTGCTGTAAAAGAAATTGGTGCTGCTGCTGTTTACAAAGTTACCCAAGCTGCACTTAACGACTTCCAACTTCTGATCTTGCTGTGATCACATGGATACCATAAACAGCAAGATCAGGGTTTGCTCTGCTAACATTGGTGCTGCAGCTCTGAAAAAGCTAAATGTTGGATACGTTATGGAGGGGAGCAGGCAGAAAGCAGCAAGGGAGTACTGTCAGCTCCCATTTCCCATTCTCAAAGACCTTTTGTCATTGAACTAGCAAACACTTTCTCATGATACTGAGCAATTAAGCCTCCCTGACACTGGAACATTTACGAGGGAATTACTGCTCATCTCAGCTATGCTCAGAAACAGCAGGTCAGAAGTCAAAGAATTGATAAACCTATTGAGGTGCCTAGAAATACTTTCAGCTGACCAGTTCCCGCTCTGACTTCTCCAGAGCAGCAGAGGAAAGAGTGTAAATAGCTTATATTCAGATTGTCAGGGGCAGACACCTTCCAGTCTAATGATGGCTGGTCTGTTTTATATGTATACGGGATGAGAATTTTATTATGCTTGTTTATCTATGCTGTCATAGGACCCAGAAGACTAGGTGCAGATAAGGTCCCCTTGTACTAGGCATTATGAAAATGATGAAGACAAGCTAGGTAAGGAAAGCAGGAGATATATAAAAATATCACTGATCTTCTACCTTTCCCTTTAACCACATTCTTTTTGCCTAAGCTCCTTTTACAAATTGAAGGACGTGTAGTGCTTTATTTATTTTTATCCATTTAATTTATTAAACAAGTACTTGCAGCAAAAGTGATTTGGAACATCACTGCTAAGAGACCCTGGACCCTGAGGCAGAGGAAGCAGGTCTTGGGAGTTGCTAAAGGAGCACCCAAGGCATGAGCTCTGCAAGAGGGCACAGACTCTGCATCGGTTGCTATATTGGGAGTTGAGTGACATGAATGCTATTAGTAGATCTGTGGGTGCTTTCTTGTGTGACCCTGGGCAGCTTGTTTCACTTTCTGAAGCTGCTTTCCTCCCGGTCAAATTGCTTTAACAATGCTTACCCCTTTTTTTTTTAGGAGAGAAAAAAAAAAAAACAAATCCCAAAGCAAAACATACTGGAGATGATTTGCTAAAAAGAGCTTTCAAAGGCTAAGAAAGGTCTTTGCTGAGTCTGCTATCCAGCACCAGGAAATGCCTAGCACAATGTGATCATCATTACACGTTTCTAAGTCCCATGGTTTATAATATTAATACAAGTCTCAGCTTATATCAAACATCTACAGGTTTATTTTTCTGTAAATGATTTCAGTATTAGTCACTGTCACCTCTGTGTGGGGTCACTACCCACTGCCACTACTCACAGCAGGTTTTCTAAGCACCTTCTCTACTTTTATTACATCATTCTTAATGGTTTGATTTTTAAATTTTATTTAAAATAATCTATCTGGCATTTTTAGCCTAGCCTAGAATGCTTCTTTAATTGCACTATATTTTTTGCATTTGTGCTTTTCTCAAAGTGCCCTGGATTACATAAGGGGCAGGAAGGGGAAGTAATACATGTGTGAAATAAATAAAAATAATTATTAATAATTGCCTCTGGGTTAGTCGTAACCATGCAAATTGCAACTGTCTATGTTAAAAGTTTTCTGTTTCACCTTGTACCCTTCATTCAGGCATTAACTGCAAAGAAATAGCACTCTCTTAGTCACAGTAATAACAACAATTCTTCATTTCTAAAAATGCCATCCAATAAAGATTCATTTACCAGACTGCCCATGAGATTATTATTTATTTTCAGATAACAAAACTGAGGCACAGAGAGACAAAATAACCAGCAGAATGTCAGTCTCGACTCTGAATTCGGTGCTGTAACTATTTAAATTTGTCCTTTATTTTTCAAACTTATGTTTTAAAAAGACACTGCTATGAAAGCCTTCTAGTCTACATGATTCATAAATTGATAACATTCAGCTAGTCATTTTTTGTGTGTGTGTGCGCGTGCTTTGTCAACACAATCAATGTTGAGAGCCAAAGACGAAATCATCTTGCCTTCTTTAATCTGAAGACTTCCTTCAAGCAGCAAAAACCACTGGAGTCAGATTCATTGAGGCCCAAGCCAGAGGCTAAGGTGCGGGCACTTTTCAGACTGCTTGCACTGACACCTAACTTAAACTAAATGAATAAGCAAATCTGGAGGCATTCATCTGGATCACACCCTGCTATGCCAGGTGCATATAAAAACCAAGATATGCTTTTCAGATGCAGAAAATGAGATGAAGCATTTGTGAAATCCTGTCAGCCTCGCTCTCAATTCAGCCAGTCTTTGGCACAGCTCAGGCATCTTTTCCAGGGTCACATCTGTGTTGCTGACTTGATGCAGGTTAATGTCTTCATGGTCTGTAGCCTATGCCCCAGGCTCTAGCAAATCATTGTGATTGTTCACCTTTGTCGTTAGCTATGACTATAGCTCAGACACGCCCTCTCCACTGCCCTTTCACACATGCTTATTTTATTTTTCAGTCTCAATACAGAGTTAACCAAGAATGATCTTACAAAAGAAAAGACTTCACTAAGAATATCTGCCTACAGGAGAGAAATAAAAAGTGATTATTTCAATCAGTTCAAGAGTCTATTTAACAGATTGGCACCCCATGAGTCACTTTTATCATTTTATGGTAATTTAGATGTCAAGATGAGAAGGAAGATGTACAATACTTGTGACATTCTCCACCTGCTCCACTTTATGGTTCTGCATATCTATATCAGTTGGGCAATCATGTTTATACTAAAATAAACAACCCTTAAATGTTTTGATTATATACAGGTACAACCTTTTATAGTGTATCTGGAAAAAAAAAAAAAAAAAAGGAAGCACTTGAGAAACAATGGTATTTAATTGTTGCTTCTAAATCTGGTGGAGTTTTGCCTCCTGATCCTGTGAGGTCTGTTATCTAATGCTGCAATGAGGTCCCGCTGAGAACAAGCCAGAAGCATCTCAGAGAGTGCTAAAAATCAGACCTCACCATATGAACACTTTCTATGTATGTCCTAAGTTTTTCTCCCATTAGAGAAATCTCTTTTACTAAACTCCATGTGTCCTGCTGGCAAATACCTTCCATTTTTGTTTGTAATTTAAAACATGAATGTATGGTTATGATCTGTCCTCAAATGCAGTCGTTCCCTGACCAGACGGTAAACATTAGATTTTTTTAAGTATTCCAGTGCCTGCAGGCTATATTCAGTAGGTCTTCTCTGCATTGTCTCTCTTTTGTCTGAAAAAAGTGCCCAGAGAAGAGCTACAGGTTTGCTAGAGTCCCATTAGAAGGATTACCACCTTCCCCATCTAATTCATGAATTAAGAGATGCAGAATTAAAATTACATCAGTTGTTTCTGTTCTCATACAGTTAAACTATTGCTTGCTAGTTGTCTTCTGGCATGACTGTTATTCAAGCTACTTGCCTATCACTAAGTAGGTTTCTCCCCAACCTAACACGTTTACAATGCATATTTGCTTCCCAAAGTTGAAACATGCTTTGCTATACTTGGACCCAATGAGGACTTTCTGTATATGAACATTCCCAACCCTAGACAATACCCTGCATATGCTTCCTAAATGCTGTTTAGCCATTTGTCTCTGGATGCTTACACATTGATTGAGAAAGCATCCACAGCTTGGACACTTTGAATTAAAAAAAATCTACAAGAAATGTCAGTTACCATTGAAATTCCTCAAGGAGCCAAAGGCCTGGCTCAACAGGGATCTGTTGGAGGAAGAGCCCACACACCAAATAGAAGTTGTGATGCACTGTTCATCACGGTGTTTATTTTAGATCAGCTGAACCAGTTTTCTCCCTGCCAGCTTCTGAGGAAGCACTGCACACTGGTACTTCCACTTGCTGCCACGCTGTACCTCAAAAACATACCTTCTGGTGGTTGCAAACGGATGGATATGATTAGAAGAAACATGACACAAGTCAAAACATTAAAGGCTTTAGAAAAGCAGGTATAGATTAATACACTAGATATTCAGGAAACAACACTGAATGGATAAATCAGTAATGTGGATTTTCTTTTATTTAAACAAAGCAGGAAATGTAACAGTTGTACAAAACCAGTGTTGCAAAAGTTGCACTTAAAAAAAAAAAAAAGCAAGCAAGTATATTATTAGGAAAATATGGCATGACAGCATCAAAGCACATGTGATCCCTCTGCTCTGCCCCATAGTACGCAACTGTACTATAACCCTAAAGTTTCCCTCCCTGACCTCAATTATTTCTCCTTCAGACATTAGTAGTAGACAGTTAAGAGTTTTTCAGGTGTCTTCATCTTCATCATGCTTAAAATGTTTTTCTGTAATAACACAATCCCTAAACTCAAAGTTAGACAAGTTATGTCTAACTTTGGAGTGAACTACTGCACCCCTGTAAGGTTTTTACAAATCTGAATTGCTTGGAAAGCTAGAATTTTGACATTATCCCAACATAACTTCACAGCACCAGTAAAGTTTTATTTGAAGTGACACCACAGTACTGAGCAAGAAAACCAGATGCTTCTCCGCAACATTTGTAATACTTGAAAACTAACTCAACATGAGCTCACTTGAAGAGCAAATAAGGACATACAGGCTATCAAACCATCTTTAAAAAGCTGGTAGACACTGCTTATCCAAGGGCAGTTTCCAGCCCCAGGTAGCCAGCACATAAGAGACAATTTTAATTTTTGACTTAGTGGCTTAAAGGGCTGAGTTAATGAAGCTACAGTATTTTATTCAAGTACTCACTTCTCTTAGTGCACTCAGCAGTGCTGCCTCAGCAGCTAGGCTCCTCAGAAAGCTGTGCCAAGAGGAAGGTCTCATGCTTCAGTGCATAGGGTGGTATGCAGCTACAGAACTTTAAAGAGGGCTGGCAATTGGACCAGTTAACATGTCAATGAAAACACACATCCATCATATCACATTGGTCTTACACTCAATAACGTTATGGCATTCAAAGTTACTGATGAGGAAGAGCAAGCAATGGGTTCAGATACTGCAGCATTAACGGCCCACTTAATGCATCAAAAGGGAGTTGGGCACCCCCAGACTCAATGGTTTGATAAAGCAACTGTTATTAGTAAACACTGTCACAAACCAGACTCTTCAAAAGAAGCCTGTTTACATGATTCCAATTACTTAAAACTTTTGAATAAAAAGAGATGTAACTTATGTGTGTATACGTATTCAAATACATTTTTTTTTCTCTGCCATGAAATCATTTGATATAAAATTCTTTAAGGAAGTTGAATATTCAAGTCAAAAGGTTGTTGGCAGAATTAATTAGGTTTTCACAAATACATACTCTGAGCTTTGTTAAGGATATATATTATTTTCAACATTCAACAACCTTGGCTTTAGGCACACAGCAGAAATCAAAGTATAAAAGGGTAACACCACCTCAAAAATATATCAAAATTCCACCTTCATTATTGTCACATTGGTATTTTTCCACACAGCATTTTTCACTCAGATCAAAAAGCAACTTCTAGCAGGGGGTCAGCAGTATTTCCACTTCACAGACAGTGCCCAGGTGTAGCAAGCACAAGAGTCTAACATGCTCAAGGCTATTTCCTAAATCCGTAGCAAAAGTGCAATTCCCATTACTCAACTCTCAACTCCAGATGCTGGAAACTCCCCTCTCCCTTCCTGTCTGTCAAAGGGCAGCAGCCAGCAATCACCTACACACCGTGCTGGCTGCACACTTCCCTGCTTACCTTACCTTTTGCTGGTCCCTTTTCTTTTTCTGAGGCAAATACACGAGGGTCAAGGTGGCCTGCCTTCTCCCGGCTTCAGACAGCTTTCAGCTTAGTGTCCAAGGGCAGCGAGTGTGGTTTACCCCAGACAAAGAAACACTCATGTACGTAGACATCTAAGCTATTTTATTTCGTACTGAAGGAAACCGAGGACGAACAACTGCAGAACATGCAGGAAAGCGATGGAGCATCTCGCTCAAGGCCCTCCCTAAGCCTCCAGGCCTCCTCCCAGCCCGCAGAGGAGGCCTGGTATGGAAGCAAACGGAGCCTACGGCGGACAAGGCCCAGTCCGTCCTCCTGCCGAGGTCCCCCAGGGGTAGCCGCCCGCCAGGAAGAGACCCCGAGGGCGCACAGGCCACCCACCCCCCGACACACCAGGCTAGCAACGACCCCAGGGCCCGGCAGCTCCGGATAAGAGCCTGAGCCCAGGCCGCGGCGGCTCAGAGAGGTCCCGGCCCAGAAGGGTAAGGGTGCACGGGCCCACCCAGCCTTGGGCAGCTCAAGGAAGGCCCCCAGGGACCCGTTCGGCACCTTCCAACTTCCGCGTCAAGAGCCCTCAGCGCATGCGCGGCCAGCGCCGGCACCCCCCCAGCTCACTGGTCTTCCCTGGCTGTACCATTATGTGCCTAACGCGTGGGTAGAGGTGAATGAGGGCGGCAGTTACAGACAGCTCTACAAGCCTCAGCCCCACCTAAGCCTCCTCAGAGAGAAGTTACTTACCTTCTCGTGTCTGTGCGTGCCTTCCAAACTCGCTTCTCTCCTAGTTCCTGCCCTCGATCTAACCCAGCTCCCCCCGAGGATGGGCTATGGTATATGCCACTCCCAGCTGATCTGGTGGCTTGGCGAAACCATCCCGTTCAGGACAGGGGGAGGCAAGGTGCCGAAGGGAGGGGGAGACGCACACGCATTGTTGAGTCAAGGGCCGAGCGGCGGTGGAGGGTGGGCGCGCCCCGCTGCGACAGGCAGGGTCGCCTGAGAAACCGGCGGGCGGGAGGGGCCGCCGCAGAGAGCTCTGCGCCGCGTCCCCGTTCCCTCAGGGGCCCGGCCGGTAGGGCGCGGCCGCCCCCCTCCCGCTCCCTCCCCTCCACCGCCTCCCTAGTGGTCGCGCCCGGCTCCAGCTGACCGGCCTGGAATCCCGGCTGGGAGCCCCGCGCCCCCCCCACCCGCCGCTGCCGCCGCCCCGCGCACCGGCCCCGCCATGGGAGACGCCGGCAGCGAGCGCAGCAAGGCGCCTAGCCTGCCACCGCGCTGCCCCTGCGGCTTCTGGGGGTAAGCGAGGCCCAAGGGCGAGGAGGGGGCTGGGCTGGAGCCGGCCTAGCCTGGCCCGGCGGCGGGGAGGGGGTCGGGCGAGGTGGTGGGGGGCCGCGGCCGGGCGGGGACTGGGCTCGGGCCTGGCCTGTCCGGCAGGCTTGCCGGGGCCCCGGGCCAAGTCGTAGTCCTGGGTTCGGGCCTGTCAACGGGGGCCGATCCAACAGCTCGCCCTGGGGCAGGGGTGGCCGCTGGCCCCTGCCAGGCGGGCCGCAGGGAGTGCCCGCTGGGGGAGAGGGGTGTCCCCCAGCCTCCTGGCATGTGGCGGGGTGTGCCGCGTCCCGGGGGACCCGGGCCGGAGTGGCGGCGGCGCTTGGCTTAGAGACAGCGGGTGACCCGGGGAGGGTAGGAGGCTGCGTTGTCCCCTGGCGCGGGGGGCGGGGGGGGGTGGGCGGCCTGGCTGCTAGCGGCGGTCCCGCGGCCTCCCCCGCCGCTTGGGCACCTCGACGGCGGCCTTCTCGGCGGGAGGAGGCCTACTCGCCTCCCCGGGCACGCAGGTTTCCTGGGGTGGTTTCTCCTCCTTTGGGGCTGGGGGGTAGCAGGCGGCTGCGGGCTGCGCTCCGGGGCCTGCCTTTAGCTCTGCAAAGGCGCAGATGAGCAATGCGGGCCCCTGGCTGCCCGGCTTGGTGTCCTGGAGCGCGCTGTCCGGACACATCCCTGCCCTGCGCCTGGGAAGAGGAAGCTGTCGCTGCTATTCACGGAGGTCAGCGCAGGGCAGCGTAACTAATGAAGAAAAAGGGCTAAGGACAAAAATATGCTTCTTTCTCCACCTTGTGAAGGTTCATAGTAGATAAGGTCCTTGTTAGCCGTTGACTGACCCCCTTTTAGAAAGAAGGAAGTGGGGTCATTCCTGTTGCCAGAAGTGAGAAAGTAAAAAAAAAAATAAGCCTGTGCCTTGCTAAACTCATGTCATCTCTAGGGTCGTGTTTGTTGATGATGTTTCTCTTACTATTTTTTTTATTAAAAAATAAATCAGTTGTGTCATGGCCGATGGTATGCTGGCAGATAGAAACGATCATAAAGTGTCTTTAACGTATATCACAGAAATGTTAGTCCCTAATGTTCTTATTTATGGAAAGTCCAAAGACTATGTGTCTGAATAGAGTTTTGAGGGCCCACCTGAGGTTTACACTTGTGTGTGATTGTACCTTATTGGGATTTATAATGTATGATTTAAGGTACTCCAGGGAAGTAGAGGCTTTAGAGAAGAAATGCAGTAAGAGTGATTTAGTGATGTCACTGTACATTTGGTTGGTTTATTGGTGTGGCAGGATTTTAAATGAAAGCTCGTTTTTGAGTTATGACAAAAGTCTGAACTGCAACAAATGCCATGGCCCTGCTGGGAGTGATCTTGCAAGACAGATTATTAATATACAGTAAATTATTTTGTTTATTTTTGTTTTGTTAGACTCCCATATTTGGGCCTGATGTTTTCTGTAACATAGTGGAAAGCAGACTCCTGCTATCTGTGATGCAATGTGCTGACTTCTCTAACATGATACTGATGGAAAAAGAATGTTGCAGAAAAGTTGAAAGTGAACTTTTTATTTGGGCTGAACTTTTTGACTAATTCAGCTTGTTGTGATAATGAGAAGAAAATCTGGTGCTTTATGTTCAAGTATTTGCTAAATGGTGACAGGAGGCTCTCAAGAAAAGCCATTGCTTTTAAAGCTGCTATTTTTTTTCCCCCCGTTTTAACATACATTTCCCTTGGACAAGCAGCTATCCAAATGGTACTTTTTTTTTTTTTTTTTTTTTTTTTCCCCCCCTCCGTTTTCTCCTTGGAGAATCATTTCCTTTAAGATAATTTTGAAAGATGGTGCTGTGATAAAAAGCTTACTTTAGCCAATAATACAGTGAATAAATTAATCTTTTTTTCAGTTTCTTCAAATGTCTGTCAGGTACATCCAATACACAGTGGCAAGATACATATATATTTTTTCCCTTAAAAAAAACCCCCCAAAAAAACCCAAAAAAACCCCATCAAACCCCAAAACTGCTGTCAGTTTCCAGAGTTTGATGGTTTGTTGTACTTCTTAGCCCTGAAGAAACTTACATGTCTTCTTGTCCTTATTTACCTAGACCTTGCTGAGGCTTGAATAGATTGTCTGGTAAATCTGTGTAGACGTGCCCTTGTAGTGAAGTAGCACTGGCAGGAGTATTTAAGGGGTCACAGTTTTATAGCAGTTTTCTGAAGAAAGTACAGCGCGATAGCAAAAGGACTGGTATACATCTGAAGTTGGAATTCTGCTGCTCTAGATGTCAGGTAGGGTTATTGTCAGCAACATGTCTTAAGGCAGAGTCTTATCTGTGACCTTCATGTCACTTTTATGTCTATCAAGTCACATTTTGGAATAACAGGGCTGTATTTGCTCTTTATCTGCAGGGCATTTAAGATTACGAAAAGTTTTGAAACTTGTAATTTAATATAGTAGTTTCCATGAAAATTGTAAATTGAGTAATGTAGAAGAGTAGTGTTGCTTTATGTTTCCAGGTCCTCATCCCCCCCAAGAATACTTTCATGTTTGTTCTTGAGTGAGCCCAAACCATGTAAGTAGCAGAACAACTACTCAGTGTCAGTGGGTCAGACGATAAGGTCTACATTTTGCTAAGTATAAAAAATGTTGGATTTTTTTTTTTTAAAATTCATTCTATGTAATGCTTAGCCAGAACTGTTTGCAGTAAGATGCAGACTTTCTCTAGTTATCCACAAATATAGGGAACATTAAGGAAAATACTGAAAGAAGCATTAAAATTGAATTAAGCTGTTGGTTTCTGGGCTAAAACTTGCCTATTGGAGAACAGTGATAGAAGTAGCTCCTGAGAGGCATGTTGATAGTGGTGGCATGCAAAGCAATTACTGGAGAAGACTAGTATGTACTGTTGCATTAAAGTTAGAGGGGTTCTTCTTTTAAAATGCTTGATTTTATATTAGAAATTCAGATTCTGTATGTTTCAAGAATCTCTAGTGACTGGAAAACTACTAAACTCTTGATGTTTCAAGATCTAAGAGACTGAAAAATGAACAGTTGAAAAAAAACCTTAAACCCCTGAGTGAGACTGTTCAGAACTTCTGAAACATTTGCTTAAGGTCAATGGATAACGTTTGCTCACCTTTTGTTGAAGATCATGGAATCCATCCTTAAATCTTCAGGAGGCTTGCCCTTCTTTTTAGAATGTCCAGTCTGTCATTTATGCTCAAGTAAAGTTCAAATGGAGCACTGAGGTGATCTTTAAATTTTACAATACTATTTCAGTTACTGAGATAATCTCAATTGGGAAGCCTTATCTGTATTCATGTTACTTATGAAAAATTCATAGAACTTATTGTTTGGAAATATTTGCTCCCCTTTCTTCCTATTTTTGTATCTTCAACTTCAGTCAGTTGCAGTTATCTTGCTTTTTGTTGCAATAATCTTAATGTAGAAAGATTGGAAAGGGTGCAGTATGCAAGTTGTTATTTTAGGTTACTTCATCTAGAGTTTATGCTGTGCTTCTCATTCTTATGATCTGGAAAAATTCTTCTTTTCCTGATTAAGGGACCATGTAATTTTTTCTTGTTTTTTTTTCTCTTGGACTACTGGATTTCAGAAACCTGTTTCATTTTATGGCATATATAAAATACTAAACTCTTAAGTTAATAAATACATGAAAATATTACTATATGTATATATTCCAGTTAAACCATTTTGCTTATTAGTGATGAGGCATGATCCTTTAATGAACTACATGTTGGCAGTTTCCCATTGATTTTTGAAGTACTCCACAAAGGTTTTGCTTGTGTATAGCTCATCAAAGGGCTGGGGCTTTTACTATTAAACAATTATATGCATAGATGAGACTTGTAAGCTAAAATATTCCTTAGCTGGTAGAAGCATATACTGTGAAGGAGTATGTCAGAGAGGCTTATACTCTTATAATTCTATTTGTACTGTAGTGACTGCTGCTTATTTTTTTTATAGTTCAGACTGATACCATGTCATTGCCTTCAGTGCCTTAGAACCAGAAAAGAAGGAAATATGTTAATGGACGTAAAACAAATGAATTCCATTCTTGAAATGGTTGCAGCCAGCAGGAAGTTGATTGAAAACACAGTATGATTAGTTTCATCTCATCTTACTTCTGGCAACTATAAGGTACTGTAGTCAGCTAAAACTGATGGCAATACTGTTTGAGAACATGCCAGCAGGGGTTTTGGAGGATGTTACCATTTGTTCTGCCTTTCTCTGACACTGCATGCATCATATGTGTGATGAGATGTTGTGCCTCAAGCATTTTGTACAGGCCAAATCCAGAGTTTCTTTCAGAGTCTGGATTTTCCAGTCACTTATGTATCATCAGGTCCCAGCAATGCCAATCTGTCTCCCATCTCAATTTTGTTTACTGAAATGAAACATTTGATCAAATAGTAAATTATTTAATGTAAGTATGATTAGTTTGTGACTGTATATCGTAAAATCTGTTTTTTAGCTTCTAAACAAATAATGACTATGTATATGCCATTAAGATGCCTCTTCTCGGGCTACTTTTTTCCTTCTTTTTTTTTCTGGTGATTACAGCTGGTGATTTTTTTTTTTTTTTTGGTGATTCTATGTGAACTCTCAAGTGACTGTCCTTTAATAAATACTTTTTAATCTCACAGGCTGCATGGGTCGCCATGAATACATAATTTCACTTACTGGAGCTTGGGATCAGATGCTAGAATAAGCAAGGAATTTTTCAGTTGATGCAAGACAATGTATGTGCTACCAAATAGATTATTGTTTGTTAGACCTCGCTATTCTGCTCTGGCAGGGGGGTTGGACTTGATGATCTTCAGGGTCCCTTCCAACCACTAACATTCTGTGATTTTGTGATTCTGTGATTAACTAGGTGAGTGAATAGTGAGCAGTGAGAATCAAATAAGGTACTTTGGGATTGCTGTACGTGGGTAGTGCTCTCTGAAGGGCATGGCTTCTCTGCAGTTATTGATGATCAGAAACATCAGTTCCTCTAAAGAGATAAAATGATTTAAATCAAGAGCATAATGACACTTATGTTTTAGGAAGGATGATTCTTAGTATGTTGTACAAGACCTAAACCACTAAAATTCTTTGCTTGAATCTTAATTTTAGAAGATACTGAGAATTATGACACATAGAGAACCTTCTATCTGAGGAGAGAATGGTAGTGGTGGTGCAGAATGGAACTTTGACATGTTCCCTGCTTGCATAAGAATATGCAGAATAAAGAATGATAAATTGTGAGGTTCTTGTGATTTCCCTTAGTCATAATTAAACTAGAAGAGCATCTCAAGTCAAAAGATTTTTTTCACTTTTTCTGTGTATTGAGCAATTGCCTGTTGCAGACAGTTGCAAGGTACATTTTTGGATCAGGGCTAAGTTTTCCATTTACTGCAGAAGCTTACATTTAGGAATAGGGGTTATTGGTGCTCAAAAGTAAAAGCAGATGAACAGGATTTAATACTGTAACTGTAATAAGCTCTTTTCTAGGAATGTGAAAACAATGCTTTCTTTTGCAGTACTTAGAATAGACAAAACAGAAGAGAGATTTTATTATTTAATGCAAAACAGCTGTTCTGGATCAGACCAAAGATGCATCCAGCCCTGTTTCTGATTTGGTTGATAAGTGATGCCGAGGGAATAAGCATAAGGAGAGAGCAAGCATGGAGTGATGCTTATCTTGGTATACCTCCTTTGCTTCTGGCAGTCTGACATAAGGTTGTCCTCTGTTTTATAGATTTATGGTTTAGCAGATATTACCCATTTTTTTAAAATGAATTTGCATAATGACTTGGTGAATCCATATGTACCCTTGACCATCACAACGTCCTGCAGCAAGTAGTTTCATAATTGTAACCATTCCCTTTATTAAAAAAAAAAAAAAAAAAGTTTCCTTTATTCTTGCTGTATGATAAAGGAGTGAATAAATTCAAACAGCTGGTGTATGAGGGTGTTTCGTTAAAGAACATCCAAAAATAGGCCTGCTTGATTAAAAATGTCTGTTCACTTCTTCAGTGAAGCCAGAATTTGAGAAAACAAACACTTGCTTAAACCATTCATTTATTCAAAATCTTTATATAAAATGTTTTAGAAATATTTTTTTTAATTGTGGATGGATGCTGTGCTAATTAGACAGATGTATACAGCAAGTTTTGATCTAACAGTAACATCCTCATCAGTCAGAATGAAATTCAGTGTAATAGCTGCAGCTCCTAAAATTGGGATGAACAAGAAAGAAGTAGATTGTATGCTGCTTTTTGAAGCTTGGAGGAGTTAAAAGTTACTGTGTCTAGGTCATATCTCAGATTTCTTTCTATCTTACTGTCAGTCAGTACCATCTTCATGTCTTTTGTAACCTCTGATTAGTCAAAGGTATTTTGATTTGGGCAATGCTAATAATTATTTCACAGTTAGGGCTACAAAATATCTCTCAATGCTAATCAGTAAAATGTGCAACTGCTGTGGCAGCATAGGTATGTTGTGGTTTGTATATTTCTGGTGTGGTGTTTATTTTGTGTTGTTGGGTTTTGGTTTGTTTGGTTGTTTTTGGTTTTTTTTTTTATATGTTTGCTTCATTTTATTGAACATGCTTTGGATTCATAAAAAGCTTCTAATGCTAAGGCCAGTCTGTTAGAGGTTATAATATAGGTATTGGATTTAAGGAAATACTGATGCTGGGTTTAACTGGATAAATTTTAACCACTTCAACATCAGACTTCCACAAAAGTGGTAATGCTGTTGCTGCATGTTGGACTTGGATAGCTAACGAAATCTTGAATTGATGGAAACATCATGACCTAGTATATGCTTTAAGGTAATGAAATCAGGGATACAAAGCATTAACTCAAGAGAATGATTTTTGATGAATGAATATATTACTCATTGAAGATGTTTGTTTTTGACAAATATTTACACTAGCATGCTATGCCAATTGTTACTCGATTAAAAATATTTTAAAATAGAAGTTTGTGCATATAAATAGAAACAGGCTTCTTTAGAGACACTTGCTAGGAATGATGAATGTGATATATTTTCTCAGCAGTATATTGCTTATATTCTTTGAAGTTTAAAATGTCACTGCTCCTGTATCTCCTCAAATATGCAGCCTTGACTGACTGATTTAGTATCTTAACATGTTATCACAAACGTCTTGTGAATGATTTTGGACAGTATTTGATCTTGATAATGTTGAAACCCTTATTTGGATCTCAGAGATAATACTTATATTCAGTTTTGGCAGGTACATTACATTGATCTCCCGTCTCCCCTTAGTACAGGCAGGGCTCACTAGCATGGAGTCCCTTTATCAGGCAATAGTTGCAGCATGAATTTACTTTCCTAGATGTCAGATTTGTGAAGGAATGTTGGTCAGAGTAGCTGCAGATTATTAGAAAGTTATATTATCAGGACACTGAGAAGGCCATATAAGAAAATACTGTTGAGGGCACTATATGCAGAGAATGCAAAATGATTCTGAAAAATGCTTTCTAAAAATGAAACTTCTGTGTGGATGACCCGTGATCAATGGTTTCAGTCTGTGGAAGTGACGTTAAACAGTACAAGTGGGTTAGTGTTTTTAGGTTTTGCAAAAATGCCCAACCTTTATCTGCTAATTTAAGATTTCGATGTACTACTCTTGTATTGTGGTGGGGTTTTGTGTGTGTGGTTTTTTGTTTGTTGTTTTATATTTATTGTTATTTTCGTAATAGGGAATGTTCTTTTATTTGAGTTGTTGAGAATGAACACTTTTCTTTGTTTCCTTTTTTTATTTTATTTTATTTTAAATCCTGTAACTCAATGTATTCTTATATGTCTCCATTCACTCTAAATTATTCTTTCCCTGTACTCTGGAAAATGTATTAATTAAAGAGGTAGAGTATTCCATGGCTTGGAGAAGGAAAGCATTTGCAGTTGTTTGATTTCTGTTAATAGCATCTGAGCCGTGGCATTGTGGTAAGTGCAGTACTTGTCTGTACAGGGAAGCTGTATTGGGAAATTGTTGATGGATTTTTACATTTAATCTGTCCTCTGGGGTCTTCCCTGCAGCAGGGAATGCTTTCCTATGTTATTTATGAAAGAATTGTAGGTAACCTGTTCAATTGCTGTTTAATCTGGCCACCTTATGCGTGCTTTGAACTTGAACAATGTAGGTCAATGGGAGGAAGATAAATTTCGGTTTCTAAGTGTTGTAGTATTTTTATTAATTGTTTAAGGGAATTTATTTTTAAGATGACTTTCATTTGCACTGTGTCCTTTAACAAATGTACTTCGGCAAGTGTTGGATTTCCAGTGCTTATTTGGTGTAAGTTAAAGAGACTAACTGCAAGTAATGAAAAATTTTAAATGGAGATAAAAACTGTTTTTTCTAAAATCATCTTAATAAGTAGCTGGATAAACTGAGAGGGAAAAAAAGGTTGTTTGATGATTGCTGTCTCAGTGTCTAGTTTAGCCTATGTAGTATCTCATGCTGGGTGAGTTAATTTGAGGGCCTGCTTTAGTAATGTATATATTTAATGTCTGCTTGTTTGAATATAGAAGTTCTATTTAATTCCTAAGCACTTAAGGAAGGGTGAGAAGAAAGGAGCACAAAACTAGATGGGACGCAGGGG
>JANHGN010019777.1:19086-45109 GCA_024605025.1 Megaceryle maxima | reverse complement strand
TTAAGAAAAACTGAACAGTTTTTAGCAAAAAAAGAAAAAGAAAAAATAAATACAAGTTAAAAGATCTTATAAGCTTCTCTTTGGAAATAGGGGCAAAATATATTCCAAGACCAGTGAAGTATTGTGGGGTTTAGTGTCCTCCCCCCCAAAAAAGGCTATCTGCCTGTCAGATTGCCTTTGTCAGGTAACTCACTGGTTGAAGCCACTGGAGCCTTATCCCAAGGAGAAACAAAAAACCCCAACCCCCCATCACCACCCCCCTCCCTCAAAAAAAAAAAAACCTAAACAATCCACCCCCCCCCCCCAAAAAAAAAAACCAAACACCCCTCCAAAAAAACCCAAAAACACCCACACAAAACAAACCACCAGAGTGGGAAAGTTCCTTGCCCAGTCATCCTCTCTCCATGGATGTTCAGTCTGTCTTTGCTTGGTATCAGTCATTCCAGGGAGCAAAGACAAGGCAGGAACAGAGGCTCAAAATTAACAAGTGCCCCATTGACAGCCCCTGAATTATAGTGGTTCTGAGTGGGAAGTCAGTACCCTTCAAAACCTAAATGAAGGGAATGCAGCCTCACCTCAAAAAAGGAGTCATTAATCAATGGAAGTATAAAGAGTTTACTTAACTGGTTGGCTTATAAAATTTGCAAACCTTAAACTAAATATTTAACCACTTCAAGAACAACTGCATGTTTATAGTGTTCTCACACAGAAGTTTGAGACACCAGTTGAGTATATTTATCTTTTCCATGATGCAATTCTTTTTCCACACTATTCAGCTGGTACCATCAGCTTCAAGCTCATTTTCAGACTCCTCAAGAGGTGTAAACCACTAGCCAATATTTTTTAAATAGCACAGAAAAAGGAAGTACAATTGTTGATAGTCAAGGGCTAAACAATGTGAAAGAAACAAAATATGTACCAAGATATTATGTGAGAACCATTAATTAGCAGCTAACTGCCAAATAAGTGGACTAATATTGAGGACCTTCTGCTGGTTTTTGTTTCTTAAACCAGGTAAGGGTATGAATCTTAATCTGAGTATTAAAATATATTTCTTTTTACAATATGTATATTTTTAAGGTTTCATGTAGGTGCACACAAATGGAAAAAATCTCACTTTCCAGAGTAACTGAACCAAGTCTTTGGAGGCTTAATTTACTAACAACTGTATTTGTTAATTACCCATGTAATCTGTGCATCCAAAAGTTGGAATTAACCCAGAAATTGTTTCTCCCCTGCATAAGATTTTCACACAGAACCACTATCCAAGCCAGCAGACATTTATCACTACTCAGAGATGAAAAATGTGGCCTGAAGAATACTTGCACTTGAGACTTAGCAGGAAAATATTTCATCTCCTACTTTTCAAACAGAACTTGATGATGGGAGGCTCCATCTAGAGATCATATGCTACAAATTCTTCCAAAGGTATGAATATTTGGATACTGCTGTCAGAGATTTACCCAACATTCAGCTTCTGCCCTGCTCACAGGATGGGTCAGGATGGAGAGTGGCCTTTTCTGCAGCACGACTGTGTGTTTTCTATTACCTATTATGAGTGCAAGCTTTCCTGGGTGTCCATGAAGATGTTGCCATGTTACTTAAGATATATCATTTACTGCCTTTGAAATCTCAGTTTCAGAAGGTAGCAAAACATCTCATGTTAAGAGCTGCTAGCTCCAGTGGCTTCCTGGGTAAAGGAGGGAGCAAGAGAAGCCAGTGGTGCTTGCAGCAGGATTCTTACATTGCTACTGCAGATGGGGGCCAAAGGAGGTCGCTCTGGAGTAAGCATTTGGGCACACCTGGGAAGGATGTGAAGCAAGGAGTAAGTAAAGGTTAAAAAAAAGTACACTTAACAAGAAAGGAAGGGGTTAACATCAGAGTCTGGGGCTGGAACAATCCCGGCTTAAAACAAAGATGGGGAAAGTGAGATGTCCAGAATGCCTCAGTTCCAAGAAAGATTAAAGAACTTTGCAGAAAGCTTTTACTAGCTTTATTATGACTACATTATTGTTTTGCTTCTTCATTAATGGCTTTCTCCCAGGTTTTCTATGGGAAAATGTATGCTGTCCTAAATACTATCTAATAACAGGGCATAACACCCCTCTACAGACCCCCAGAAAAACTTCTCTGCTTTGTAGAACCTCTTTTGTGAAACAAATTTTTAAAAACATATGCTGGATTCATTGCTACATACAGCAAAAATACCATTGCTTTGAAAGAGAATGGCTGCAAACCAGGGAATTTAAAAGGACATTCTTTTCCAGATGGGAATGCAGCATAACTTACAAAATAAAATCAACACAGTGGCTTTTGCAAAGCTTCACAGGGAACCGAGCAACTGCCCACAAGAACCAATTGCTAACCAGAACAATTTAAATATCTATTTGTGTATACTTCCCCCTCCCCACCCCCCCATTGGCAGAGGGCAATCCTACAACTAAGAGTACAAGTATCATACTACAGGTAGGGACTGTAGAACAAGCATTGAAGCTTCATAAATTAATCTACAGAAAACAAATGCACTGCTATAAAAACATGCAGCTGACACCCACCTATTGAGGACAGATGTTACTTAGGTGCCCTGATGCACTCAGTTACCATTAGGAGAACAATGGAAACAGGTATGTAGTGCAGCAGAGTGGTTTAAATTCCTGAAAGGTGTGTTCACTACACTGATAGGCAAAAAAAATAAATCAGTGCTGACAGCCATTTTAAAATGTAAATCCCTAATTACTGGGTCAAACATACCACTTTGATGAGCAATATTCAACTACTACTGCACCATCACCTAATGTCTTCACAAATGAGTACCAGTTTCTTTTTCTCAGAGAGGCCCAACAGAAAATCTCAAGTGAGACAAGGCAGACATTTGGGGCACGATTCATGGAGAACAGGACTCACAAATATTCTTGAGTGCCCTTCATTACTTCCATGGAATATTCCAGAAATACTTTAGCAGTTTACTGGCTCGAAGCATCAGATAGGTGTGCTCCAAAGTACAGATGAATATTCAAGACAGATGAATATTCAAGACAATAAAACTGATAAAAGGTCAAACTATACATTGCACAGAGCACTTAGTTTTTTTTCAATTCCATTTTAACATTTAGACTAAACATGCCCTGTCCAAATTTCCCCACCTTTCATTTCTTCCCACTTCAAATGAATATGGAACCTTTGTAAAAACAAGAATATTTTTGTCCCACCTGTTCAGAGTGCACCTTCTTGGTGGGCTCACTACTTTCTCCACACCCACTGTAATACAGACTTCCTATGAAGCCTACAAACAGCCTTTGAGTATCAACACTTTCTACTAATACAGCCACCTTTATGATGGGAGATAAAAGGGAACATGGCATCACCTAGTAACTAATTTCTGCAGTGAATTTTGACTCCTGAACCTACTTATGCAATTGCAAAACCTTAAAGTCAAAAAAGGAAAACAAATAAAGTGGCAGTTCAGTGAGGAATGAAGTTTCAAACTGGTTGGGTCCCCTCCTTCAGTCCATAGACCTGATTACTCTGGTCTAGCTCCAAACTTGTACCTTTGTGCCATGTTACTTTGTCTACCAAAAGCAGCAGAGATGCCTCCTCCCCAGTCCAGCAGTCCAAGAGGTTGCACTCTGACAAGACATTTTGAAGGTCCTTCTGACCAGCTGCATTACTCCAGATCACCACTTGTCCCAGGTACATTAAACTGCAGTAATTAAAAGTCAACTAGATCAGCTCAAGACCTCTTTGTACAGAAAGTTAGTGCCTTACACTGCTAAACAAACATCTTTCAAGTGTAATTAATGCTTTGAGCCTGCACATTTTATACAGTCATCAACACTTGCTTCTCATTCAAAAAAGGCTACTCTTATTAGAATGAGCTCCTTTCTAGCTCTGAGCAATACATTTCTCTTGGACTGGTTTATCATAGGAAAACAGCAGATCTTTAACAACTATTTCATCAATGAGGTGGGTTTGAGTTTTGCTGCTTGGGAGAATCTGGTTTTTTCCATACTACAAAATGTCCGTTCTTCCATTTCTTCTATTTCAATTTTTTTATCATCCTCTGATCACCTGTAACCACTTCCAATGGTCAGTAGCATCACAAGAAGCCTCAAACTTTCATTATTCACTGGACAAGTTAACATATTATTCACTTTTTTCCTATCACATCCTAGCTGCCTCAGGAGTAAACTGGTATTGTAAGCCAAAGCAGCATGGAGAACAGGGTATTTTGTTTTGTCTTTGCTGCCATCCCTATTCAGAGCTTATAAAGAGGATACAACAAAAAGAAAAGAAAGAAATCTTTTGAGCAGTCATAGAATGATTTAGGTTGGAAGGGATCTTAAAGATCATCTAGATCCAAACTCCCCTTAATCCAATCACTTAACTGGAGTTTCACGATGGAATTTTTAAGATTCAGAAACATAGATCAAAAGGAAATGCCTGACTTAAAACAACGTTTAAAGCTGGAGCATGACCTCTAGGTGGTGCTGACATCCTGTCATTCCATGAGGTTAAAGCACATCCCAGTTTATTAAAGGCCATTCTGGACCATTACCCTTTGGCAGGTACCTTTACAGACATGGATTGCAGGTTTAGCAGTTACAATTACTGTAAGTTTCTAACACAGGGGTTTAAATCTAGAACAATAGAGAATAATCCCATTCCCTCTTCAGTAGAGGCAACAGCAAGTATAGGATGAATGAAAACATTCAAGACAGCCTGTGGCAAGACAGAGCATCCAAGTCATTTCAGGGACCACAATTCAGGTCTCAGGGGGCTGTGAAAGATGATTTATTTTTTTTCCCCCAACTTATAATTAGGGGATAAAGCTGAAAGCTAAGCAAGAGAGATGCATGTGATAAGTCAGCTAGAAATTGTTATTCTCATCTCCTTTAAATGAGTTTGAGTTGCAGCCAGTAATTGCGTTTTATTCTGACATTTGTTACCAGGAAGGATAAACTGTGTTGCTGTACACAGATAAGTGTCTTAACTTGGCATCCACCAAGGACCTTACTGGAACACCAGCTCCATACTGCTCCCATCAAGCTGCTTTTGGAACTTACCAACGTTATGACAGAGCTGAAAATGCCTCGTTTAAATGGAGATAGGCTACCAAAGGCACAAGTAGATACACATTTCATACCAACTCTGGCCTGTGGTGCAACTGGGTAAAACAGGAAACTTCCAAGACACCCAGGGCAGTGACTCCCCTAGAAGTTGTACGTTACAGAAGATGTTCCAGAGAGCATTTTAATACCAGTATAACTGCAGATGTGTAGGTACCTGGAATAATTGAGAACATGTTGCAGTCACATGGATTTTAACTGTGTACAGCCCATATAAAAAAATTAAGATCTTATTTACTGTTGTTTATCCGAAGCTTGTGCACTGTTGAGACAGACCAATTCAGTGTGATGCTTCACAAACTAGAAAATGGACTTGAGAAATAGTTACTCCAGTGTGAGGATATCTTACTGTCTGCTATACAGACAGCGAGGTGCTTCCTGATGTCATATAGGTGCCATTACTTCAGGAACACTACTTTTGAGAGAGAAACTCTCTCATGCAACAGTACAGTTAGAAAAACACATCTTGCATTTACCCTGGGGTGGTTCCCCCCCAGCCCTCGCCTTTCAGATGGGGTTTCCAAATGGTTAGTTTGACATTACCATGCATCATCTCTTCCCTCCTGTTGATGCAAAAGGAGCCCAATCAATTTCCCTTGCATAACATGTAAAAATTCCGCAGAAGAAAGAGAAACAGCTCGTTCTCTTATTTCTTAGGCCACATGATCTGATCAGGTTTGAGGAATTAGAGATGCTACAGCTGGATAAAGCTAATCCGACCTCTTATACGCTCAAAAGAAATCTTTTGTCAGAACACTATATTCACCACCGTGCAAAGAAACTCAAGAGATGTTATTTTAACTTACCCAAACTGATTTATTGACAATTTAAATGTGACATATTTACAGCAGTTTCTAAAATAATTTAACAATTTCCATAGATTTATAAAAGTACTGATAAATAGGAGACCCTGACAATTACCAACCACAAATATTTCCCTATGCTACTGAACTACAACAGTAGTTTTTTTTTTTTCCTCTTTTTCTAAGTCCCATAATGGAGCTGCTTTACCTCCACCCAATGTGTAGAATTGTCAATACCAAAATATAATAAAATGAACATGCAGTGTGAAAGCTGTACCAGAGCGAGTGATTTCAGATGTTAAGACTACAGTAAAAATATTTCAACGCAAAGTGTCTTCCACACAGGATGTACTTGTGAAAAAAAAAAGCTTCTAAAGAGCTATTGTTTTATCTTTAGAGAAGTTAAAACCTACTATACGAGTACAGACATTTACAGTAACTTCCAATTGTGTGGTAGTTTTCACATATATCTAAAGAGTCAAACAAAACCAGTAATTTACAAACACCGCTGCCTTAAGACAGTGGTCAGTTAGCTTATGGAGAAACAAACAAAAAAAGGTGCTGATATAACTGAAGGTTTTGAAATTCAACTACATTTCATTTTTATCTGACACCAATTATTCTATCCTTGGATCAAGAAATGGTGGTCAAGCCATTCGTATCTCTCAAGCAGGAAGTCAGTCTGGAATATGGAGAGAAGATGGATTGGTATGATATGTATCTTAGGTTCCAGTAGACCAAAAAAAGGTATTGCAAAGCTGGACAATGTGAATCACAATAAGCAGCAGCATGAGATATTTGTGGGGTTTTGATTAAAGCAAACATTTTCCAAACAAAGATAAAAATTACACCATCTAATCCAACACTTGAAATGTAAAGGTTCTTTTCATTTGCATCACTGAAGCCCCATAACAGTGTACACAAACAAATACTCCTTTTTAAAAAAACCCATATATTGCACAGCCAGTAGGTGCAATACCAGAACACTGGTATCCCTAGCACACCTTTTCTATTTTAAGTAGCTGTTTCAAACTACGCTATTCAGAACAACTCCAAGCCAACGTTCAAAACCATTACGAATGGTTTGTGTACACACCTAATCCAAAAGTGTTTCCACAACGTGAGAAAAAACACAGGCACTTAAGATTATTAGTGCACAAAAGTTATAGGCCACAATTGCATGACTATGAACAGTTCAGTACCAGTAACGACAAAACGAAACGAGGTCTTGGACCGATCTGATCTAGAAGCAAGAACTGTTCACAAAGGACTGATAAGAAACCCGGTCTCAGAACAGTAATTCAACGATACGTTTAGACATTGAAGAAAGAAACCAATTGCTGCAAAGCCTAATGTAACACAGTATCAACCCTTAAGAGATCTGAAGTGTCCAAATTCCAAAGTCCAATTTCTCTTCTATCCCTGCCAAAACACCACTACATGCAGTCCACTAAAATCCAAATGTGCAAAAAACAGTGAACCCACCTTTAGGAGTGCATCAAAAATAGGCTGACTATTCAAAATATTATTTTAGTGGAAATTTTACAGCACCATAATTACAAATCCCAGGGAGTTCAAAATTCTTGTTCTGATAACAAATTAGTCAACACTGTTGATCCTAGAGAACAGAAGAAACATTTTGTGCAATTCCTGGTATCTGAAAGTCACCGAGAGAAACAATTCTCATCTTTGCCTAAAAACTTAGCGCAGTTCAAAATGAAATTAAATAAAATCGCATTTGTTGGCAATAAGTTCCCCACAATACAGCAATTTACACAATAGGTGTAAATTTAGTAAATTTACCAGACTAGAAATGAGAAGTTGCTGGTACCTTGTGAATTTGCAGAAGTACTTCTTCCAGGTTTCTGTTTTGTTTTGTCGTTCGTTTGGTTTTTCTTCTAAATTTTGCAGTTTGGCCCCTCCCTAGTAAGTGATTTACAATCAGGCTTTGAGAAAATACACGAGGTCCATTTCTGACCCTCAGCTGAAAGGCAATATACAAACACATTATATATACACATGTGTGCCCAGAAACACACACACATATATAAACAAACATCAGTGTTCCGGTTTTTTGTTCTCATTTCCTATAATTTTCTTTGGTTAAAAGTCCAAACAAGGAAATTAGAGGACCGAACAAATGGATCATTCTCCAAACACTTCCATCCCTACACATCACTAACTGGAAGGCTTGCATCATCCAGATCCACAAGGCCAGGATCCTGTTCCTGAGTGCCATTTTTACTTTGGGGTTCCAAGAGGCCCCGTTCAGTCACTTTGGAAGCTGATTCTCTTGGAGCGATAACCTGGATCTTGTAGCTCCCTGACTTGGCCTTGGTAAAAGATTCGTGAAATCCTCGCTTCTCCAAGGCAGGGTATTTGGCGTGAGGGTTTGGGACCAGAGGGCTGCCGTGAGTGGCTGTGGAATGTGAGGTGGCTGGGGCTGGGATGGCAGAACGGAGAGCATGGTTGGGTTCGGAAGAAGACTCGGTATGCTCCTGGAAAAGAAGAGCAAGTGTCAGATGAAGTCGCTGACATCACGTTGGAAAGATGCAGTTTCAGTTTTCACTCAGAAAGAGAAAATCAACCAAAAATCAAGGCAGAAGATACACAAAGCAAAGCATCAGCCACAGCAGCAGGAGGGAGGTGCTTTCTCAAGGCAGGGTATTAAATGTGAGCTTACAGCAGTATGTGACAGCAACATCAGTTTCTTCATTTGAGGAAATCTCTCAAAGTCTAAATAGCTGCTGAGCTTGATTTATGACATAGTTCAGCAAATCGAGGCCTCTCATTTGACCAAGATGTTAAATAATCTTTTGAAGTTGCACACTTTCAAGGCCATCAAAAAGGACATCTCTCCAATAGAAAAATGTATTCCAACATTCATATACATCAGAAGCTCATATCCTAAATCCTGACATAGTGCACACTTTACAGTTCCCTCCTCTTGGGGTACCAATCTTTCCAGTTTGTTTCAGGGACGAAACAAAACCTGTAACTATTTTAGACTATTAAGACTGTAGAACAATTTCCAATGTTAACAGGCTTGGAAAAGAAACTGATCTTTCAGCTACTGCTTCTAATTGTCAAGTTATTTTCTTTGTTTATTATTGTTAACTGCCATTCTGCTGACCTTTACATAATTCTATTAGATTGATACTGTGAAAAATAATCTTAAGAATCCTAGAATTAAGGACCTCTAGGATCATTGAGTCCAACCTTCATCCCAACATCTTCCAAACCACTTGACCATGGCCTCAAGTGCTACTACATCTATTCATTTTTTAAACACCTCCAGGGATGGTGACTCCACCTCCATGGGCAGCCTGTTCCAGTGCCCAACCACTCTCCCAGTGAAGAATTTCTTCCTAATATCAACTCTAAACCTCCCCTGGTGCAACCAGAGGCCGTCTCCCCTCATTTTATCATTAGTAATTTGGGAGAAGAGACCAACACCAGCCTCGCTACAACCTCCTTTTGGGTAGCTGTAGGGAGCAATAAGGTCTCCTCTCCGTCTCCTCCAGACTAAACAAGCCCAGTTCCCTCAGCCTCTCCTCCTCAGGCATGCTTTCCAGACCCCTCACCAGCTTTGTTACCCTTCTCCAGCACCATAATGTTCTTCTTGTACTGTGGTACCCAAAACTGGACACAGTACTCAAGGTGGTGTAATCTTCCACCATTTACTGATAGAAACAAAATTCCCAAGCTACCCAGGAATGATTTAGATGGCATTCTGCTTTGGACATTTTAGACATCCTAGGTTATCCTGCCTGACCTACAGCTCTATCTCCAGAACAAACAAACAAAAATCCCTCTGTTTCTGCAGCGTCTGTCAGTTCTGTAAGGATGTCTTGAATACTCAGGACTAGCTGGTATGATGGCATTAGATGGTATGAGCCAAGTGATGTGATGATGCCATGAACACTTCCCTCCACATGCATGAGGAGCTGCAGCTGCTGCCACTTCTGCCACCGCCAGCGTTAGTACATCAACTACAGGAATCTGCGAACCCACGCGTGTACACAAATCAAGTCACTTCTCAAGCATGTTTGTTAGCAAAAAAAACCATCACAGATGTGTGTCCAAGATGCAAATATACATCCTAAAGGAAATACTTTTTCACAGCAGTTTTCCAAGTTTTTTAGAATGCTATGACAAATTCAGAAGTTTAATCGTAATGGATTCTGTCAAGTACTACTGTATTTCTTTTTATACATTAGTATTAGGCAAAGGAGCTGTGCAATTTTCTTTTCTGGACTTCAGTTTTGTGTTCAAATTCAGTGATTTCACCTAATTTACATTGCCCTATTTCATACCTGACTTGACTTTCCAAGAAAAACATCTGCTTTACGAGAACACGTGATTCAGTGATTTCCCTACTATTATAAATAATTTTAGGTCAACAAATAGAACAAAAGTAAGGGATATTAGGACAAGATCTCTACAATAAAGTTTTTGCTAAATTGAACTGAAGGATACTCAGATTTTACTACCCACACTGACTGTAATTTCACAGTTAAGAGACTATGCTGCTGCATTACTCCTAATGTGTACTGCTTTGAACGGCGTACCGATTGGACATTGTAATGCTTCTACTTTTCAACTAAGTTTCATGCAGAGACTTATAAGCCATGCAAATCGGGCTATGATATCATCCTTCCAATTGCTAGAGTTACAACGTGCATTTTGGGTCTTGTGTGCACGCATCTGTATTAGTTTGTGGGTAGCTTAAATTTAATTTTGCTTTTGCGCAGTTTCAAAAACTTAAAAGTACAATGGAAATATGAACTCTCATGCAAATTAGATTTAATAGTTTCCTATTAAAATGACATCATGTAATGTTTAAATATATAGTATGCTTTGAAGTAGAAATACACACGTTTGCTGTTTAATTTCCAATTATTTTACAAGTAAGGAAAAACAGTGCAAACCTGTAAGTGAATGATATAACTTAGGAGTTAGTTTTCAGTAATGGTAATGAAAACAGGCAGCATTATTTTCAGAGTTTTTTTTTTTTTTATAGTGCAAATTAGTGTCTTAGTCCTAGCCCTCTGTTAAGAAGGCAAGTTTACATGAGAGCCCACATACGTGCTGCATTCACCAGTTCTTGATGTATACCTCTGTATACAAGGATTCGACAGCCTTCTGGCCTGCCGCATCTGGAACACAGTGCAAAGCTAAGATTAGAGTAACCTATACTTGGGGAAAGAAAAGGAGAGGAGAAAAAGAAAAAAAGTGATGCAGACAGTAATAGCTAGATTGCTCAGTTAGCCCCACAGAAAAGAGTGTACACAAAGAAAAGTTATCTGCCTATTTTTATTCCCCCCCCAAAAAAAAGAAACAATTTATGATGGGAAGTTTTATTTAAAAGCATGAAGCAGCTCCCAGCTGCCAAAAATAATTGAGCTTAGATTAAATTAACAGAAACATGCTACCAATGCAAGAAGGGTAGACAAAAGGCAGATTTAAGTTATTAGCTTTCAGATTATGGGGGTAATGATATATTCAGCTTACTACAAAAGATCCCACAGCTAGGAAGTGAAAACCATAGCTTGCAACACCTGAACTGTGAAGCATTCCATTTGTTCAGTCTGGATGTAGCTGGGGGCACTGTGACACTCCAGGAACCTTCGTTGCTTTTCAGATGTATTTGTACTGAAGAGGCAATACACTTTGAACGCAAGGACGTGTGAAACGCCGGCATCCACACGGCTTCACAAAGCAAATCAATACTAAGATCTGTCACAGTGCCTCAGTTCAGTAATGCTAGATGGTGTTCACTCTGTTCCCAACAGCAAAGAACTAATTCATGCGAGCAGAGATCTCAGAGAAGTTACTGTAAATTTGGATCTGCATGTGCACAAACTCTCAAGAACAAGAGAATAATAATATAGCAGCCAGAGTTGTTAAAAACAAATCAGGATAGTGCAATTTGATTACAAAACTCTGCAATTAACTGAAACACCTCGCAGGAATTGAAGTTTCGATTTTACCTCCAAACTAGAAGCAATGACAAAGACCATACTGAACTCAGAAGAATTTTCTAGGTCAGCACTTGCATTATCTGCATGTTCAAGATAACACAACGCACATAAAAATCACATGCAGGTAAAACTAAGATAAGTGCTCAATTAAAACCACAAAATATTTTATGCCAGTCTATATGAAAGTTCATGCAAAGATGCCACATTACTACAGGACAGGATAGAGGACAGGTGAAAGGAAAACAACAACTAGAACTTCATGGGCACAAAGGAACACCAACTAATCACATTTTCTCTGAGGTTCAGAATAACATACGGAAGCTGCTGATCTTCCAGGTCCCCGCTGTGCTACAATGGCCCCAGAAATTGCTTTTATCCAACTGTGCATGTCTTCCGGACTGTCCGCCTGGGTCAAACGATATGGATTATATTCAACATAACTCAACTTTCCCAGTGTCCTCACCAGTAAAATGGCAGCCTTACCCCACTTTAGTAACTACTCTAATTAAAGCCGTAAGGAATTTCCATTTCTTAACCCAGACACTTCTTAAATTCTTACCCTGAATTTACTATTATATGCATATAGTATATAAAATAAGCAAGAGATAAGTATTTTTTAACTATTTGCATATTCTAGACTTTTTTTAACTTTAAAACAAAAATTAAAGTGTCCACAGAAATTATTACAGGAGATCTGCTGACCCCTCTTCTCTGGCTTTGGCCAGTGACACAATTTCTGTACTTTTTCAGTTACTGTCGCACTTCTGTGATGTATTTATTTTTATTTAACTGTAACTCTAGTAAAGTCTGTTGAGGATCAGCTGTACTTTTACTTTGAATAATCCAACAGATTCCCACAGAAGTAGGAAAAGCAAGTTTTTGCTATTTGCATTATAGCCAAATGTTTAGAAGGATGGAAACAGGGCAAGGATGCAGTGAATAAAGTGCATACGGATATGTATCCAAATAGCCACTGGAAGTAGAAAGTTGCTCTGCTTTAATAGGTATCTTAATGTGGCAACTCACTTGAATCTGAGAACTCAGTTACTATACATAAAAATGCAGTATTTCAGAAGAAAATATTTGAAGACCTGAATGCCAATAAAATCATTAAGATTTATTGTTTATTGCTTTCATACTCTACCAACATAACAGCTGCTGTTACGTGGAATATTTCTAATATGCATCTTTCTGAAACACAATGAAAATCTCAGTCCCTCTGCTTTTTAAGTTGTATTTATGCTGTGATTTTCAGACCAGCAGCACTTCTGTATTTTGACTTTGGCAGCGTCCTTTGCCCAAAGCTTAAAAAACAGAATTACCTGTACATAAAAGGTTCGAGAAGTTGTAACAATTTCAAAGAGATTGTCTCTCATCATTATATCACTGTAAATGAAACACACAAAAATACTTCAACCAGCAAGTACAACTTTCTATTGTAAAGACTCTAGGACCTTCAGAGAACCAGAGCACTGGTTGTCTGAAGATCTTTGCATTTATTTGTCTATCCCACTACTGTTGGGTTTTTTTGGGAAATACCAAGTAGAAAACAAACCCCAGCATCTTGTACTCATTTTAGTCTTAAGACTCTTTAGTAGCATGCATGCTACTATATTTTTAATTGGGATAACATGAAATGATTTGGAGTAAGTTTAAAAATATGATCTAGTCAAATTTCTGTAAAATTTCACATTCATATTTTGTTATGTCTTCACAAAGTATTAGTCCTAAGCAGCAGCCTGCTAAAAGCCCCCCAAATACCCTACTGCAAACGCAATTATTTCCTTAGTATTTTGATGTTTGGCAGGAGAGAAATGTAAGGTAATGTCCTTTAAAGGTTGAGATTATATAAGCAGAAAATTGCTGCCTCAAAGCAGACAGCACCCATGCATCTCTTAACTCATGATTGCATGGTACTCCTTTGCTCCACCCTTGTCCAACGCATTTACATTCAGTAGAAGGTTACAAGTTTGAAGAACACACTAATGCAGAACCCTCAAAACAGTTTTAGTCACAAAACTACCTGCTGTGCTGTAAAGATTATCACACACTCATATGTCAACCAAAGTTATTAAGAAGTTCCCCCATTTCCAATGAGCAGTCTAGCTATGACAAAGCAGTGTTTGCATCTTGTGTAACCACATCAGTGCTTCTTTCCTCACCTTTGTTTGCATTCCTGAACTTTATGGACCTCCTTAAGTGGTATGACCCTGAGAGGTTCCTTTTCCTAAAAAAAAAAAAAAAAGGCAAGTATCAGAGTACATCCACAACTACAATACAGTAAAAAAAAAAAAAACACAGAGGTCAGGACAGCAGACTTACGTAAATTAGACTTTCAAGGCAGTCACTTAGGCAAAAGGTGATGTCAACCAAAATTACATTTGCTTTTAAGTATTAAACCAACCATGGCACTTGCAATGAAGAGGAGATGAGACCAAGAAGTAAAAAAAAAATCCCAAAGCATTAAATCACCTTGTGATGGAGATAATCACCCCTGCTTCCTACCCCTAACTAGATCAGAAAATTCAATCTGGCCTCAAGCAGCTTATTTCAGTAAAACTGGGATTATATTCATATTGCTGTGAAATGCTACGATGCAAGATGCTTTGTTAATTGTACTGTATGACATGGCTTTGAATAAAATTAATTGTATCCTATGCTTAAAAATACAAAGAAATCAATTGTATCCAAGCCTGTAAAAGACTGTTCTTAAAGCCCATGAAACTTCTGTTACTGTAACACAAGTAAGTGTTACAATTCTGTCAAAGTTTCACATAACAGGAAAAAAGTGAGAACATTCTAACTGAAATACTTTCACTTTTGCCAAGCCAATGTGATGTCATACATACTAATATTTTCTTTTGGTTGTTGCAGTAAAACACTAACGACTTATTTTTACCTCTGAATATGCTTCCTTTAAGCAATGTCACAAAAGGCTACTGCAGTTGTCTTCAGCTTACAGAAAAGCTGTCAGCTCTGGCATTCTTTTCTCTGCAATTTCTATTACATATACTTAAGAGATTTATGTTATTCTAGCAAACAGTGAGTGTCACCCAAATGTAACCACCCTTAAATGTCATTTTTCATTAGATCAGTTGTCTCTGTAGCAGATCAAATGTACAGAGTTTAAAACTCAATTTTTTCAGACCTTTTGCCCCTCTTCCCTCCTCACTCCTAGCTTTGTACATCCTTTACAACAGAGTTTTCAAAGTAATAACATCAAATGTGAACTGCAAGATGATCCCTGGAATCCAGACACCCTTTGAAGGGAAACTCTCAGCTCAGAAATGATAATTTTCTGAGCCTTACATTGCCTGTAGTCCATTATGCTCTACCTGAAGGCTGACAAGGGCTCCTCAAACTGAAGAGGAGAAAACAAGAACCAAAACAATCCCCAGAAACTACACATTTTTCAATTTAAAGAGAAACGACTCTTATTTTTACATTTTTGCAAGCCAAGAACTTGTATATGTTTCTATAGATGCAAAACAGCAGCATCTCAAGGTATCCAGTAAGACTCAAACCTACCAGCGAGCAGGGTGGCTGTCAAGAGTAACTTAAGAGCCATGCTTGACTGAAGACTGCAGCTATTGGGAACTGAACTCCAGCAGAAAGAAGTTCTCCAGAACTAGGAATTGATGCTACACTATAGGTGACCTCCAAGCCATAGCTGCCATCACCACAAAGGCATGACAATCACACTTGACCTTTGTTCCTATCTTTGTATTACTCTCACTAGGAACAGGAGATAAAGCAAACAGATCCCACACATTGCTGAAAGGAATCATTCACTACTTCAAACCCTCAGAAGAGGGGACTTGCCCATTTTTGTGTTTGTAAGAGATAACCATATGTCCAGAGTTATTTGTTGTTGCAGATGTTCTCAGTAGGCTGCGCTCTGTCAAAGCTTTGCTCTTTCCAGTACAGATTAAATGTCTCGTATATTTTGGACAGGGCACATCCTGACCACTTATAAAAGCTGTAGGAAACATGATCATCATCACGATGAGATTTCCTAACCACAGAATTCTTGGATTAGCCATTGCAGTCAAATAAAAGGACATTACATTCTCTATCTTTAGTACTTCCCAGAAGGGGGATGACACTTAAAGGAAAAAAGCCACCCTAATTTCAGTAAAAATTGTGAACCAAGAACTTCTTCCCTGTCATCTGACAACTGGTCGGTCCAGTACCTTCCTCAAACTGCAGCAAGTGGGCTTTAGATTGAAGAATAAAGGACACTGTGATTTTACATTGTTCAAGATACACTGGAAAGGAGCATGATGAGAAACTAGAAGTCTACACATTTCTAGCAGCTTCCTAGAGCAGTCTTGCATGGTACAATTCTTCAGTGAGTTAGAATATGCTTGTGAGCGATTTGCACTCGGTTTATTTTTTTTAAATAAAAACAAAGCATTTTACAGGCAACGAGTCAGAATTGTGTTATGCAGACAGTTTAATGAAGATAATGATGCAAGATCAAACTCCTGCTGCTACTGCTGTATTCTCCCTCATTAAAAGTAAAGCAAAAGTTCTCTTCAAGGAAAACTGCAGGCCAACTGTAAGATGTAAAATGTCAAGAACCCAAATTTCAGGCTGTTCCTGATTTATAATACTCTGCAACTCAGACTTTACTCCTTTGAAAGAGTTTTTCCTAATGTTTAGTAAGCATGGAATTCCTTTTTTGGGGAAAACAAGACTGTGTCCAGTACTGGCCACTTCATTTTTAAATCAAGCCTGAAGGCACTTGACATTTGGTCAAAGTTGGTCAAAAGGTTTAAGAGCAATGAGTGGAAAAAAGATCACAAAACTGAAACAAAATTCTGAGCACTGCTTCTGAGCAGGTTAGTTCTTTGCCTGTCTTCGCTGCCCTGGTGAAAGAAATGCGTGGTATTTGTATGATAAACACCCCACAATCCTAACTTGAAATTCAGAGTTGCAAGATTACAGTTTTGTCTCTCCACACAATGATCATCTGTTTCAACAACAGAATTCATTACACGTGCATACAGAGCGACATACAAAGTGACATAAGACTCTACAATCACCCTGGTATTTTATTAGTATATCCTATTGCTGCTCTTCAGTGCCCTGTGGAGAGGTTTGCAAACAGAAGACTGAAGTCCAAGTTCACAGCTACTCTATTTTTTGTTCTTCTGAATCACAAGAAGTTGTTACAGTACAGAGCTAAGAGCTGCAGGAGCAGCACGGCACATTTTTCAAAACCAAGGGTATTTCTTTAGGTTTTCTTGCAACTATCATTAGAAAATAACATATTTGTAAACTTACCAGTTCAGACTTGAAATATCCTATTGTGTTTTCATCTAACTGAAAGTATCTTCTCTTCCAGTTCTTCATCTGTTAAGGGAAAGTGAAGAAACAAATATTTTTCTATGTAACATACAAATATATTTACATGGTGGGTATTTATCATAGATTTATATTTTTTATATAAAAAATCTGGTTTCTATTTCCAATAAATTATATTGGATAGCAACTATTATTATTCATCTATCACATTTATGACCCCTGTGACCTCTGCTAGATTATATGATCCTGCTCTGGCAGGGTAGTTGGACTCAAAGATCTCCAAGGTCCCTTCCAACCCCTGACTACCTGTGATGCCCCCCGTCAAGTACTTCTGCAAAACTCTGCCCAATTAATTTTACTTTTTTTTTGAAAACTGTCAAAATGAAAAATTCTGGAAGCTAGTATTTTCTACTGCAAGAATTCTTCAACAACTTCCACTTAAACTAGCAACTCAGCAGCACAAGTACCCTGGAAGAAATGTTGAGACACAGTACTTTAAAGGTTTCTAGTTTAGCTAAAAAAAAAATAAGAACATAGAGAAGCTTCATAATTCAAGATAAATGAGGACTCAGTTCAGATTAAGCAAGACACACATGCTTCCTATCTGTTACTGCTTTTAGCAAAGCAGCATGTGAGTAGTTCCACTTTGTTAATCAGTCTGACAAGCTGTACAATTATTCCTCTGAACTAAAAAAAATAGCTTTTTCTAAATGTTTTAGTGATAGAAAAAGGACACTGAACTTCTGCCTTAGAGTTTCTAGTAAGCAAAGGATCTCTCCATAACTGTAGAGCAGTACAGTAATCAATGGGGAAATCTGCATGCAAATTTTCCTCTGCAAAACATCTTAAACATAACACTGAAGAAAGTAATGAAAAGTAGTAGTACAAACATGATTTACATGCTCCTGGAGGATAGGTTTTATCATTAGCCATCCTTAATATTGTCAGTAGCACTAAAATTACTAGTAATTATGTCGTCTTTTCATCATCACTTGAAAAGTACAACTACCACCTTAGAACCTTTGCTCTTGATTAATGAAACACTGTTATCAACTACTTACCACTGCTCCTTGCTTTACACAGTAGCCAGCTTTGATAATAGCATTATCTGGAGGATGCTTAGCAGTAAAATAAGGAAGGTGACTTTGGGACCGTTTCAAATAATTCCTGTCACCCCCTTCACTGCACTCACTGATTTCTTCTTTCTAGATTAAAAAAAAAGCAGAAAAGTTAAGAATATTCTCCATTTTTTTCTAAAGGAGAGAGAAAAACTCTACTAGTTATAATAGGGAACAATTGTCACATCCCATGCTCAGAAATCCCATTTCCAATAAGAATAAAATATTTCTAATGATTTCTAGAGACAACTAACGAGAGTCTCCAAGGGCTCCAAGCTGAGTACTTCCAAACTCCCTTCAGAAACTAAACTGAGAATGTGCTGAGTATTCTCAAACAGTATTGAGAGGACACTCAGTGAGGAATGTTACAGACCTGAACCCAGGATCTATGCACGTATGTAGAGCAAACTCCTAACGTGACTTTCAGGGCAAAACAGTAGAGGTGGCTATAGCAAAGAAAACGCTACTTCTAGGACCACTGCACGCATTAGAATTCACCAATTTAAGTGAATTTCACGTGTACAGATCTCACTTAGATGATATTAACCCCAGTTGTTACTGTTTTCCCATTCAGGGAACTTCCAGAAATAGATACAGGTCTGTATCTAACATTGCATAGTCTTCTTCCATGAGTTTGTCCAATCTCTCAAACTCAGGAAAGCTTCTTGCATCTGTGACATCTTTTGGCAAGGACTACTTTGTTTTATTACTCACTGAAAGAGGAACTCCTTCCTTTTGTTTCACATCATTAACTTTGTTTAAAGGTCCACAGCTCTTGTACTGGAAAAGACAGTTTACACCATCCACTCTAATAGCTCCTAATATTTGTGGGTTTTTTCCTCTTCTGTTACTAAATGTTAAGATCTTTTCATAGCCTGACTGTAACTTACCTCTCAAGCAGAAATTATTTCACAATCTAGTATTTTCTATAAAAAAAAGGGATTGGTTTTCCCAGAATCCCTTACATCACATTTATTCTTACAGATTTTCACTTGCTCATTTGTTCACATGCCATTTAATAAGGTCCTTCTGCAATAGTTTCATCTGCTGTCATCCTTACTACCTCTAATAATATAGTACATATTATTAGCTGACTTAATCACCTTTCCCCACCAATTTTCCTGGCAGTTAAAAAGACAGAACTTTGGCATTAACACCAACAATTCATTTCACACACACAAAAAGACACTTTCAGTACACTAATTGATAACTGTGAGCAATAAATATAATCAAATAATTATAAGACAGGAAATAAAAGACTATAAAAGCATGTCGTATAATCCTCTATAGTCTTGTATAAAGGGAATTAAAGCCCTCAAAACACACCAATCAATACCAGTAAAAGGTAAGCATCAAAGTGTAAGTCCACTGATCAAGGTGACAAGCTAACAGTTATACTGCGATACGTAACCTATTCTCACCTGTCAAGTAACAAAGCTTCTTCTATCAAATAATAGCCTGCTTGTTTTATGGGTGTTACCTGGGTAGGTGTAATGATAGGAACACCACCAACAATTTCTGTCCTGTAAGACACTTGCTTCTTTCCACCTGGGCTTTCAGCTTGACGATTTGCATTATCCATTTGACAAAGAGGATCAGACTGCTTTGGTACCTGGAAGTGGAATATGATGATTAAAGTAAGTTCTATGAAGACTTAAAAGAAAGCCTTAATCATTACTCTTTTTTATTTGTCTTCAGCAGGATTTTACAAAAGTTGTCTAACTGTAAAAGGCTAGCAATAGCTTACAGGTGTTGTAGGGGCTACACTTCAGTTCTCAGAAGAAAACTGGTGCCAGGTGTCTTGAAATCTACACAAATCAATTCCCAGCTTTGCCATAAAGCTTGATCTTCAGGAAGCACTGCTAATTTGTAGGAGAACTGCTTCTTTATTTTTCACTTGCTTTCAGCTTTAGTAAGTGCTTTAGACTGGAGACACCCCAGTGCCTGAAGAGCTAGCACAGTAAGGCCATAAAGACAGGGCAACTGCATTGAGACTTTTGTCAAACAGGTTGCCTGCCCAGTATGACACTGACACTTACATATTGCTAAATTGTGTCCAGAATAACCCTAACCACCTATTTCTAACTATAACTACTAGATAAATCTTTCAATTGTAGAATTAAAGCCATCAAAACACCACAGGAATTCAATTTCCCCAGTAAGTGTTTTGATCTAAAATCTTTACTCAAATTTCTGAGTTTATGCAAGAAGATCTGTAACTTAAGAAATGCACTACCTGGCTACCCAAAATATCTTCATTTACAATCTGCGTTCCCCTCTAATGTTAATATAGTAAATTTGAAGTGACTTCAAGCAGAAATCAAGAGTCTCACACCAAAATACCCTAGCCAGCAACCTACTGGATGTTTACAGAGGACATCCAAACCCTTTCAGAAAGAAGGGACACAAATTGGCTTCACACAGTGAATTACCATGCAAAACTGTGGCACATTCAACACCTGAAATATAACTGATCTAGACAAAAAGAAAGCTACTTCATAGTTTGCTGTGATTATTTCCCATGCCCAGGACTGTTTATTTTACAAAAAAAAATAACCCCAAAGCAACAGCCTGCAAAGTAGTACACACAGTTCTGAGAGCACAAATATCAGCCTAGAACAGCATCCTCCTGGCCAAATGAAGGTGGCACTCGGCAGCTTGCGCTGCTGTGGCCTCAGGCTCATTCTCTCCCTTCCAACGTCCCCTCAGCCTTGCACAATGCTCAGCTTTGCCAGACCATGTATAAAGTGACTCTGATCACGGCCAAGTCTGGCACTGAAGGGCAAGACATTCACCTAGTGCACACAGACCATGGACCTCACCCTTTCAAGGGAAGGGACTTGTAGCTACAGCTTCATGGGCAAGTCCTTCAGCCATCACAAACTCCTACATGAACTGTTACAGACCAAACCCACAATCACCTTCTCCTATGAATGCATTTTTCAAGCACTACTCAAAAGGTTCATGGTTTGAAATTCTTTGTACTAAAAAAAGTGCAACAACTCTTGAAGGATTACCATCTATAGCAGTTAATGCTCATATGAAAATAATTCAATTATCTTAATTTGATTAAATAATTGGCCATACTAAATAACCTCCAAATAGATTAACATTTCAAAGGCTTGTTCCTTCAAAGATAAAAAAATACTACTGATTTCAGCAGAATGCATTTCAACATAATATAAACAAACAGATTTCAGACTGAATTTTAATTTGATGCAATTAACCTTTTATTTCTTGAACTGGAAACAATTCAAGCCTGGCTGTGGTGGGTTCTTCATGAAAAACCCAAGTGAGAAGGCTTTGTTTTTTTTTTAAATTATTATCAGTAATATTTTTATAATTCCAAAGACAGGGCTACATCAAAACAATGTAACCAACTCAGAAACATTCTTAGATAACCTAAAAAGAAAATTACTGACAGCATATACAAATGTGTGCACCCATGCTCAGAACCCCTACTTTGTAAGGGTGAGCTCTCAAAACAGTTCATGTCATCACTTCCCCAAAAGTGGAGAGAAAAAAATGCAACTTCTGCCTCCTGAAATGACTGAGGTAATATGGGGGATTTTTTTTTTCCCCCCCATCAAGCAATAACAACCTGTCCTGGTACAAACCAGAAAAGTAATTTTACACTTTTCAGAAGAACACATTAATATTTCTTCCAAAGGCTCTCTCCTGTTTCAGGTAACATCCATTTGAACATGGCATGATGTGTTTGCTTATTTTAGAGATATTTTAAGAAATATAAACTTTTGACACCAGACAAACTTTTATGTATCTTTTTCATTGCTTCCAAGTGTCTTCTGGATATTTCAGCTAATGGTAAGTGTGTAAGGTTAATTTTACATTATTAGAAACCATCATATGCTGTAATAAAAAAGATAATTACATTTTTGTCCAATTTTCAAAGCAAAAAGTAAAATAAACTTATGTTTAGGGGAAATTCTGTATGGTTTCTCCTAGAAAGCCAAGCCCAGACTTGTTTGTAAAGATAAAAAGACTGCTCTAGCATAAAAACTGGAAGCAAAGGTTATATTTAAGCACCTTTAGACAGTCACTATTTAAAAACATTGCTAAATGTCAACTAAAACACTTACTGTGATTTTGGTAGCTTTGTTCAGAACATTTACCCATTCAACTAGGTCCTGCTGATCATTGGCTTGTAGAAAGTATTTTCTCATCCCTGCATTCATAACTGTTAAAAACCATCATGAAAAGTTAAGAACACTGAAAATTAAGAGCAAATTTAATACTGTCAAAAAGATGTGATTTCAGTTAGAAAATCCAGTTGAAGTATTTAAGCTCTCTGATGCATTTATTTTTAGAAAGTCATCTTAAGATACATTCATCCACCCGCTCCACAGACTTGCTTTATTGTATAAAAAAAGCCTAAACTTTAAGGTCTCCACTTAAACAGCAGCATAATGAATTTGTTAAATTATTTTTGTTACATAGAAATAAAACCTTGAATTTTAACTGAATTTTCTACAGCTTTATTTCCCTTTTCTCCATCTCCCTAACAAAGTGAAGTTTTATATACAGGGACAATTTCTCCTTTAAATCCTCTGACGAGGATCTATGATCCTTTGCAACAAACTCATTAATGTGACTATAATAATTGATTTTAATTTGTGGAAAAATTGGTATTGATTACTATGTACGTAATGCTCAAGACCAAAGAACTTGAAAATAGCCAGAAAATCAAATTTTTTTAGTGGCTTGGTTGAGAAACAGCATTTTTAAACTTACATCTATCTACCTGGCAACACCTAGCATATCTTTAAGCAAAAAGGACATACAAATTTCTGTGTAAAAGAGTAACAGCTGCTTTCCTCACAGATTTTAAGAGCTTATATTGAACAGTGACCAAAACATTCCCAGAAATCTGAAGCACTGCAGCTGAAGTCTGAACAGATTTCTCTGCTCTAAAGGTCATCAGTAAAAGCAAACACATGCCAGAAACAGATACACTTTACTCTTTATCATTCTCCCCAGAGTGGATGGGTTGAAGCAAACATTATTAGATGCAAATATAAATTCAAAATTCAGAACTGCATTTTGAGTTGACCGAGACAACAACTCCCAATATTTAAATAAAAAGACAATAAATGTAATTTTTTCCTCTAAGTAGTATTAAAACTGCTTTAATAAATCAGGAATACTAAAAGTTTACAACCAATACCTTTTTAGAGCTGGCCCACTGACAAGAGCAACTTTCCAAGTGATGCAGACAAACATGCATGTGCAGAGGCATCTGTAGATGGCACTGAACTGACACGCCAGGTACTAGTTGAGGCTTCCTGAAGCCTTGACACACAGGGCTGATTTACCAAGTGTTTCATGAGCTCTGACAGAGTCTGTGCAAGTCCTGGGAAGCTGCCTTCTCTGGGCCTGTGCGACACTGCACATGGCAAAGGACACCTCAACTCATTGTCATAAAGCCTTCAGGCATTTTCAGCACCATCTGAGCTAAAACTCTGATGTGAGTGCAGCCATAAAGAATGGCTATTCATAAACAGAGCAGAGGTCTGACTCCAGTTTCTACACATACTTTTGTGAATATCAATTGTGTGTCAAAAAAGCCTGGAATTATGGTAAACCCTGGACAAATTACATAAGAATAATCTAAAAAAAGACTGTAAGGGGTTTTTCTACTTATCTAAAGCTCTACCCAAGTTTAAACAAGTTTGGTACTTAAACCTATAAGGTACTCCAAGCAAATTCTTTTTCTTCAGTGCAGCAACAGAAGCTGAAATTTAACACAAGAACACTGTCTCACAGCATTTTTAGATTGATTACATCAGGTCTTATCAGTGATACAGATCAAGAGTTAAGTTTCTAGTCTTCAGAGATGACAAGTATGCCATGTTTCTGAAAACACCCATCATTTTTGATTAAGCTTATTAATTCCTCAAAAATTTCAAACATCTGAAAAAAGTCTCACCTACTCTTCATTAAGCTGCAGTAGGATTAGCTCCAAAAACATCTGATGAAACAGCCAACACTTCTCATACAAAAGAAGAAACAGCAAATACAAGCTAGTTTTAAATAAAATACTACCAGCTATCTAGTAACAGATTTGCAGAGCATTATCTATGCTTCAAATATCTGAAGAATGCACTCGATGCACACGCTGCCTGCAAGAACTTACCAAAGCAGAACTCTGCCTTTGGCCTTAGCTTAGTTGCATCGCTAACCTAGGAGGGAAATTAAGATTATAAATATCAGTGTGCATACAAACTATACAGTATCACATTTTCTCCCCTCTTTCAAGTGGCTACAGGTGAAGATTAGCAGCATAACAAGCTACCAGACAGGCTGCTTCTACTTGCATTTTGAAGTTCTGTCTCAACTGAACTAAAAATTCAAGTATATTCCATACTGTCAAGGACACTGGCTGTCTTTTGGTTCATTGACATAAAGATGTAATAGCCACTTCTCATCAGGAGTCTCTAAAATGCTGCAGTGTTTGGGGAGAAGTGAGGGTCCTGTTTTGAGAGGGAGGTTGACATTCTTACATTATTGTAAGGCAGGGGGAGAAAGCAGAGTAGTCTCTTGCATCAAAGCTTTTTTCTTTGTCCAGAAATAAAGACCATGTACTACGTAACTAGAAGAACTATGGGAAGTTAGGCAGATTATCTGCAGAAGAGGTATAGGAGCTGCCTTCAAAGGCATGCACATGTGCAAATGCAGAGGGGATCACTCTTGCTCCCATTAAAGACAGATACAAGATTTCAGATTTCTTAAAATGACAACTGTGAGGTTTGGGGCAAAGTGAGCATAGGAGGAGGAAACCAGGAAGGACATAAGCAGGTCTCCACAGACATGCCTGTACTCCTGATATAACCAGCATTGATATAACAATTGATATTCTGTTAAACATCCTTATGACTTGACAACTATCACACTCAGACATCTCTTCCACTTCATAAACAGCCTGTCTTTTTTCCATGACTAATTGGAATTCAAACACTCAGAGAACTGAAACAAGTGGTTCAGAAATATTAATTCCATGCAGCCCAAAGAGCTGCCATTTAAAATCACAAAACAAATGTAGACAACATGATAATTAGAATAATAGAAATGTCTGGTTTGGAAGGGACCTCCAGAGGTCATCTAGTCCAACCCCCCTGCTGAGAGCAGGGACATCTGCAACTAGAGCAGGGTGCTCAGAGACTCATCAAGCCCCACCTTGAATGTCTCCAGGGACAGGGCCTCAACCACCTCTCTGGGCAACCTGTTCCAGTGTTCTACCACCCTCATGGTGAAGAGCTTCTTCCTAACATCCAATCTAAATCCACTTTTTTCTATTTTAAAACCATTGCCCCTCGTCCTGTCACTCCAGGCCTTTGTAAAGAGGCCCTCTCCAGTCTTTTTCTAAGCTCCCTTCAGTTACTGGAAGGTGGCTGTTAGGTCTCCCCAGAGCCTTTTCTTCAAGGCTGAACAATCCCAGCTCCCTCAGCCTGTCCTTGTAGGAGAGGTGCTCCACTGATCATCCTTGTAGCCTCCTCTAGCCCCGCTCCATCAGGTCCATGGCCTTCCTGTGCTGAGGGCTCCAGAGCTGGATACAGTATTCCAGGTGGAGTCCGCTGGCCACACTTCCTTTTGCTGCAGCCCAGGATGGGATTGGCCTTCTGGGCTGCAAGCACACACTGGCTGCTCATGTCCAGCTTCTCCTC